>PVJH01006820.1:0-98128 GCA_004026705.1 Nesogale talazaci
GAGAGTGGTAGGTATGCCCAGACCACACAGGAGAGGAAAGAAGGGAGAGGGGTAGGGGAAGAAAGGGAGAAAGGGAGAGAGGGATGGAGAGAGGCATGGGGAGAGGAAGGAGGAGAGGGAGGGGGATAGGAAGGGGGATAAAACTGCATTTTAGCCTACCAAGTTCACAGGACAACACTTCTGCTCAGAACAGCCAAGGCACACAGAGGAAGATATGTCCAGCCCCACCACAAGAAACAACTTCCCCTCATAGACACACAGCACTGCAAGGGGCAGCACTGGAGATTCAGTGATTCAGTGTGGGGATTGTGTTGTGCCTAGTCTTACATTTCCCTTGCCCACTCAACATACAAACTGGGGTGAAACATGAAGGGAACGCAGCAGAGCAACAAAATCTCAGAGGAATCTCAAAATTAGGCTTTATACTCAGAGGACAGGGCATGGCATCTCATCAGACGCCATCAGAAAACATACATAGGGCTTAGCCCCGGTGGCGTAGTGGTTGTGCGTGGGACTGCGGCCCACTGAGACGGAGTTTCAATTCCAGCAGTGGGACTGGGCCTCCTACTCACACCACCGGAGAGCAGTGAGGCCCCCCCCCAAAAAAAAAAACATACATAAGGGTCAGCAAGGGAAAGAGGGAGGTGTGGGGAAAGGAGGGGCAAGTGAGCAAACCAAAGGACAAGGAAATAGGAAGAGTTGTAAATCAAAAAGGAGGGTGTAGAATGCCTAGTGGAGTTTATGAAGTTCAGTGTAGCTGAGAGGAATTACTCAGAGTCAAATTCAGGTCAAATATGATAGTGGGACAGGAGGGAAGTAAAAGGAAATGAGTAAAGAACTACAAGGCAAAATAAATTTATAGATATAAATAAAGGGATGTGCGTATATAAATATATAATGAAAAGCCATAGGCCAGTATGTATATATTTATATGTTAAGTATTAGGGCAGCAGACAGATATTAGACCTCCACTCAAATCCTGCTTCAATCTAAGAACAATTTGTTCAATAACTTGGATTTCTGTGCTCACCTTCATGACACAATTGCTGAAGACAAAACGTGTGGCTAAGCAAAGCTGTGTAAACAAAAGTGGATGGTGTCCGACTATCAAAGGATAAAGCATCTGGGGGTCTTAAAGGTTTGAAGTTAAGCAAGCATACATCTAACAGAGAAGCAACAATGGAAGCCAGCACAGAAGAACACGCTCTGTTCAGCCTATGTGATCATGAGGTGTCAACAGGATCAAGTATTAGACTTCAGAAAGCCCAAAATAATAATGAGGATGAAAATAAGAGGTTGCAGTGGAAACCCAAAGCCCACCAATAGACAGTTGTACATCCCTCCTCAGAACAGTCCCAAGGAAGGAATGAGCCAGCTGGGGTGCAGTATAGCTCTATGGAAACACAAAATTCTTCTCGTTCTTTAATGTTTCCTCCCTCAACTATCAACAACCCCAACAACCCTCAACAGCCCCAGTTCTACCTTACAAGTCCGACTAGACCAGAGCATGTGCACTGTTACAGGTAAGAGTTCTTGACACATGAAATCTAGGAGTGATAACTGCTCAGGAACCAATAAGAGGGGTAGCAATACCGTGATAGTATGGGGAATGCTGGAGTATAATGAGGAGAAAGGAGGAACCAATTACAATGGCTGAGGTATAACACACACACACACACACACACACACACACACACACACACACCAAGGAGGATGAACAATAGAAATGTGGGTGAAGGGAGACAGCATACAGTATAAGATATGAAAATAATAATTTGTAATTTATCAAGGTATCATAAGGGTGGAAATTTGGGAAGGGTGGGGGAAAAGGAGGAACTGATATTAAGGGTTCAATTAGAAAGCTTTCTGAAAATGATTATTGCAACATAGGTACAAATGTGCTTGACACAAGTGATGTATGGATTGTTATGAGTGGTAAGAACCTCCAATAAAATGGTTTATAAGAAAATAATTATAAAGGCAAACAAGAGTCTATCTTCCAATGAGCTTATATTATAGTAGTAAATATATAAAAAATAAACAAATGTAAATATTTTCTCCCTGTCTGACATTAATTTTCATTGTTTTATAGTATCTTAGGCAGAACGGTTCTGCTTTCTTGTTAGGTTGTAATATTTATGTATGCTAATTACCAGTCTCATTTTATAGATTGTACTTTCAATGCAATATTTAATATTTATTTTCATAGGTCAATGTAATAAGGTTTTACTCTAGAAGGTACAGTTTTAAATTGTATATTAAGCCTGTGATATGTTTTGGGTAGTATAAATTTAGCTCTGAAATTCTTAGAAAACCTCTAAAATCCTAGGGTATCAAGACAAATTAGAAAGCAAGAACAAAAGCATTATTTTATTTGAAGACTTATGATTCTGATGACTATAGTTTAGTAATTACAAACAAATCAGATATTAAAAAGAATATTGAAATAAATCCATACATAAATGGATAATCAATTTTTGACAAAGGTTTAAAACAATTCAACAGTCAAAATACTCTTTAAAGTATGGTGCTTGGATAATTTGATATTCACAACAAAAATAACAAAAGAGAGAGAGCTTATCAGGAATGGGGGAAGTAAGAAAAGGAAATGAGGAATTAAAATACACAATATACTCCATTATGCTCTGCAGTGTTTTATAAAAATAAAATTAGCAGAATTATATCATGCTGTCGTTCTCTGTGATAGTTGTTGTGGAGCCAAATTCACTGTCTGACAGCCCATTGTAAGCAGAAGTTCTCCACAGGGTTTTCAGTTATGTCCTCTTGGAAAAAGAGATCCAGGTCTTTCCAGATTTATGCATTGAAAAGAGGTCCACAGTAAATATTTTCTGAGTTAAGTGATGTATCAATGAAATTATTAAATTAGCATAGTATAATGGGAGTATAGATTGAGAGCTAAGGAAAGCAACAACAACAAAATCTATTGTACAGCATTTCCATGTCCAAGGAAATGTTCTTTTTCCTCAGTCCAGAATGACTTTCCTTCTTGGGTTATGACATCAACTTCCTATTGATGTTCCAGCCTTCTGTTTTTCACTCAACCCAAACCATTTTCTGCTCTGAAAGAAGAGTAATCTTTTCATAATTGCATATCTAATTATTCCAAAAGTCAAGACCAATGCCTGATACCATATTAAGCACTCAATAAATATTTATTGCCCAAAATGAATTATTATTGCATTATAGATTAAAATTCTTTACTGCTTCAGCACTACGCTGAGATTAAAATTAAAATTTCTAATCATAACATAGTAGATCAACTCTATCTAATTCCTCAAATTGCTTCATGTAAAGCTAAACACCATAGCTATTACTTAACTAAAAGTGGTTTCGTGAAAATGCTCATTTATTTTGCCTCTAGGTCTCATATTTTATATATATATATATATATGCATGCATATATACATATATGTGTTAGTCTGAGTTGACTAGAGATACAAATTTGTAGGTACTCAGGTGTATAAGTAAGAGCTTTATATCAAAGAGTAATTGTTTATAAAGAAAACATTCCAGCTGAGTCCAGAAGTCTGATATTAGCCCATATGTCTGATACCAGTCTGTAAATTCGTCTGCAGACTCATGCAAGACATGCAATGATGCTGAATGCAGGGACTTCACAGGTTAGTAGGTCAAAAGTCTTGTGGGCTCAGTGGGGGTAGAATCATCTTGGTACTGACCTGGGGCTCTACGTAGCTTTGACTTCATCAGAGTAGCTTCATGTGACTTGCAACAGGAAGGTGTTTCAGAGAGAGGGTATATGTAGCCTTCAGAGAGCTTTCTATTTCCATTGAACCTCCAAAATAGAAAGAATGCAGAGTCATTGAGTGTTCAAACTCACAAAAATCCTATGTAACATTTCCAAAACTATAAATATATATTATTGAGCAGATCACCTTAATCTTTCTCCCACAGAACTGCTAGGGGATTTGAACCTCTAACCTATGGTTAACAGTGCAATACTGACTCTATAGCACCACCAGTGCTCCTTCCAGAATCAAAAACATTGCTTGACCCACGTTGCTGTCGTTGTTGCTTCCTCATGCACAGCAGAAGGAAATACTGCCTGATTCTGCCCCATCCTTACTATGCTTGAGCCCATAGCAGCAGCAAGTTTAACAATTCATCCTGTGACGGCCTTGGCTTTTGTCCTGTTCCTTTATTGCGCAAAGCATGATATCCTTCTCAAGAGACTGGTCCCTCCTGACAACTATTCCACAGTACATGAGAAAAAGTCTCATCATCTGTGTTAGGCAGGGCACTCTACAGAAACAAAACTGGGGCACTTGTGATTTTATATATCTATAGATATAGGCATAGATATTTTACTGCAAAAAGAAATATAACAGCTAATTAGTCCACACAGCAGTACAGAGGGTTCAGTTTAACTCGCTTTTGTGAAACAATTAATATCTTGAAAGTCCTTCAATTCATGTGCACTACTAGGTCCGAAGTCAAGGAAGCAGACAGCAGAATCCTCCCTGGACCAAAGCAGCAAGCAGTAAGGTGGGTCACTAGTAGCTCAGGAGTTTAGGGAAGCACACTACGAGGCGGTATCAAAATCAAACAAAGCAAGATGAGAGAATCCACCAGCCTCTAGCTCAAGCTATGTCTACACCAGCAGTGTGGCAAAGCAGGTCTCAAAGGAGCCTCAAGCTCTAGCAGCACTGTGCAAAGACTGACCTGGCGCACAGGGAGGGTAGCTCACAAGTGGAGGCAGAGAGCTGGCTACAGCAGCAGCACGCACATTCCAGCACACTGCAACATGCTCCAATCCTCAGAGAATGAGAGAGAGAATGGGGCCTTGCTGACTCATTTATCTCTTTGTCTTTCAATCAAACCATGACCTGATTAATCTCACATGTTCCTAGTGACCAGATTGGCACAGTTAATCTACCTATCACTATATGCACACACACAAAATATATAATTTATGTAAGCATATAATGCACGTAAGGTGGATAGCAGACTAAAGTGTGAGGGATGAATAAAGGGAGAAACCGCAGATAAAGTGCATCCTTGGGCATGCTCTTGGATTAAAAGGATGCAGCCCCCGAACGTCCTTTATTGTGTTCCCTGTAACTTAATGTCTACTCCCTTTTATTTCAGAACTCAGTGGTGAACTATTTGGTTAAATTGTCCTGCTCCTATCCACTCTTCTGGCTTCTAACATACCTTAGCTACATACCTCCAGGAATGTTATGTAGAATTGGTGCTTTTTTATTGTGGTGTTAGCAAAGCCTATTAAAATACCATGGAGTGCCAATGGACAAGTAAATCTGTTTTGGAAGACACATGGTCAGAGTGCTCTTTGAGTTAAGAACGTCTTTGGTCTTTGATACTTTGAGCATGTTGTCAGGGGAGACTTGTCTCTGAAGAAAGACATCTTGTTCTGTAAACTAGAAGGGCAGCTGAGAAAGAGAAAGTCCCTTGATAGACGGATTGATACAGTGGCTTCAATGGGAATCTCAAATGTGAGGTTGGCACAGAGCAGGGTAGTGCCCCCTTCTGTTGTAGGCAGTGTTGCGATGGGTTAGAACCACCTCGATGACATAACAAGTCCATCAAGAGTGAACAAATCTGGGTGTTTGAAAGCAATTGCTTTGCATTCATGAATCCCACAAACTTTCAAGAATAAGGACTCCCAGGAAAGAGAAAGGCAACACTACATATATCAAACTGAACATTTTATCAGGACCAAAATATCCTCCAGAGAAAAGAAGATGCCTGGTTAAGCACAAGATCAACTCAAAAGAGAAAGACCATGAAGGAGAAAGGTTGAACAAGGGCTTCAGAAATGGACTCAAATATATCAATATTTGTTAGCCTGGGACAGAATCAGTATTTGTTTGGTTGTATGTAGGGCCATTAGAATTCAGAATCAACTAGACAGAATCTAACAACAATATCTATTGGTCCAAGGTTTTAAGTTTAGAGACTGAGAAACAAAACTTCAGAAAAATACATTGGATTAAATGTGAAGCTTGTTCTGCTTTGTAGAGTTTTCCATTGCACTACATTAAACTTCTGGCTTTTGTTTGTCCATTCACTCCTGAATAGATTATTGAATGCTTTTTTGAAATATGCTAACTAAAAGCACATAGATTCTGGACAAAATTACTTTAATCCTGGTTGCATTATTTAATATTGTGTGATCTTATATTTTCTATCCACAAAGTTCCCTCAGATTCATTGTGATTCTCACAACAGTGGAACCTGCATGGGTTTGTGAGGGACACCTAATGGATTTGATATAAATTAAGCATCTAACATATGAACACTACATAAGAAAATGTTTTATTTATTATAATATATTTAGAAGCAACTTACATATTTTATAGCTGAATCTACCAAGTCATGGAATTGCCTTTCTCATAATATCTAAAGGTAAGACTTAAAAAGAGATGTTTTCATCTGAAATATATCACATTTTCAGTATTTATTGCATATAGAATGATGTAATAAAATAGAATGAATTTATGAAGAAAAAAGTTTATCCTAGCTTTTCTCCATAAAAGTTCATTAATAAAATAAATGATGCCTTCACAGCTGAATATTGGCATTTATTATAGACATTCCCAAAAAGTGTCATAAGGAAATTGTTTTCTTCTTCACACACAAAATATTTTTAAAAAATTTCTTCTTTTGGGAAATAGTGAAATGATAATTCCAATGACAAGATAATAAATGCTTCATCAAAAACACTGATCTACAGTATTAGCAGGTTTTCATTTTGTGGTAGATTTTATAATTAAGAATAGTTTGTGAAAACCGGTAAGCATTTTTTTCTGGCAGTCTCTGTTTGAGGTAAGATCAACCTGACATCATTAATGATAATCCCTTTTTCCATGTTCTCTTCTGAATTTTGCTTGAACTTCTGGTACTTTTCTATCAACATACTGCTATAAACTTTGCTGAGTGATAAACAAAAGCAAAATTTTACTTGCATGTCAATGAAATTGTACTATATTTGAACATTCTGTTGGGCCACCTTTCTTTAGAATGGGCACAAATATGGAACATTTTCAGTCAGTTATCCAAGCTGCCATCTTCCAAATATTTTGGCAGACAGGAATGACTGCTTCTCTTGCTTCTTTAGCTTTCTGCAGTATTTCAAGGTTTTTTCATTTCATCATTTCTCATAACTTTATTTTTGGTTCATGCATTCAGTGCAGTTTGACCTTCTTCCTTCGACAACATCAATTCTTGTCCCTATGCTACCTTCTGAAATGATAGAATATCAGCCAGTAACTTCTGATAAAGGGACTCTGTGTATTCTTTCCATCTTCTCTTGATGCTTTCTACGTCATTCAATACTTTGCCTGTAGAAACTCTCAAGATTATAATTTCAGGCTTGAATTTTTTTTTGAATTCTTTCAGTTTCACATATGCTGAGAATGTTCTTTCCATTTGTTTTTCTAATTCTAAATCCTTGCACATTTTGTTATATTTGGCTTTGTCTTCACATGCTGCCCTTTGAAATTTTCTATTTCAGCTCCTTGATTTATTTTTTTCTTCCAATTGCTTACTCTATGGTTAATTGCAAGTTTTAGAGTCTCTTCTGACATCCACTTTAATATTTTCTGTCTTTCCTGCATTCTTAATAACCTTTTGCTTTCTTCATGAAGGATGGTCTTTTTATGAGGATTTTGAAAATAATTTTATTGGGGGGTCTTGCAGCACTTATAACATCCCCTACCTTTTATCAAGCATATTTGCACATATGTTGCATCATCATTTACAACACATTTCATGCTTGGGTCCTTCATATAAATTTTTCTTTTTCCCCTCCCTGCCCCCTGATAATTCTTGATCAATTATATATTGTTATTTCATATCTTACACTGTCCATTGTCTGCCTTCACTCACATTTCTGTTTTGCATGACCTTTGGCTGGGGGGGATGACTAAATAGTTAATCTTGTAGTGGGTTCTCCCTTTATCACTCCTCCCCATTCCTGACCTTCCCCCTACTCTCATGATATTGCTACTCCCATAATTATTCCTGAGGGTTTGGGCTGTGTGGAATTCCATAGGTTCTATATAGCTCGCATCTGTACCAATATATGTTCTCCTGTCTAGCCAGATTGGTAAGTTAGACCTGGGCCATGGGAGGTGGGGGGAACAGAGGATTCAGGAACTAGAGAAAGGATGTGTGTGTGAAAATCAAAAAGAACACACTCAGTATATCTTAAACTGAAAGAACTCAAGAAAATATTCAAATTCCAGGTTGTAATACTGAAAGATTCAATGAGCAAAATATTGAATGATGCAATATGCATCAAAAACAGATATAGAGAATACACAGTCATTGCACCAGAAGGACTTGATGACAGTTCATCCATTCAGATGGTATCATAGAAGCAATGGCATATAATGAAGAATACCAAGCTGCACTGAAAGCAATGATTAAAAGCAATGCTCCAGGAATTTATGGAATGTTAATTAAAATGTTTCAGCATAGTGATGAAGAAGTCACTTATTTTTGCCAGGAAATTTGGAAGAGCACTACACAGAGCAATACCATTAATATCACATGCAAATAAAATTTCCTGAAGATTATCCAATAAAGATTGCAGTAGTACATTGCCAGGAAGCTGCCAGAGGTTTAGGTCTGATTCAAAGGAAGCTGTGAAACAAGGTATTTCATTGTTGACACCAGATGGCTGTTGGCTGAAAGCAGAGAATGCCAGAAAGATATTTACTTGTTTTTTATTGACTTGCTAAAGCAATCAACTGTGTGGACCATAACAAACCATGGATCTCTGAGAAAAATGAGATTCTCAGGACACTACAGTGTGACCATGCAGAACATGTACATAGATTAAACAGCAGTTGTGCAAACAAAAGAAGGGTATACTGCACGGTTTAAGTGTGCATCTCAGCTATGTCCTTACACCATACTTCTCCGTGTGTTTGATAAGAAGAGCATCATAGAACCTGGATTATATGAAGAACATGATATCAAGATCAGAGAAAAGCTTAGTAACAACCTGCAATTTGAAGATGCTCTATCCTTGGTTTTTGAAAGTGAGGAGGAGTTACAGCACTAGATGGAGATCAAGGATTACAGCCTGTGGTATGGGTCACAATCCAATGTAAAGTAAACCAAAACCCTCACAGCTGTACCAGTAGATAATGCCATATTGAACAGATAAAGGGTGGAGTTCTCAAGGATTTTGTTTTGCTGGTGAACTTAACCTGTACTCATGGAAGCTGTGGTTATGTAACCAAAAGATGTATTGCATTAAGTAAATCTACTGAGTAAGTTTCTTTAAGTTGTTGAAAAGCAGGATATTACTTTTAGGACTAAGGTGTACCTGGTCCATGACGTGGTATTTTCAAATGCCTCATATGCATGCGAAATTTGAACTTAGAATAGGGAATAGCAAAGAAGAATCTATGGATTTTAATTATGGTGTTGGCAAAAAATATTGAAAATGCCATGGAACTCCAAAAAACAAACACTTCTTCAAAGAAGTAGAGCCATAATGCTCCTTAGAGGTGAGGATGGAGAAACTTTGTCCCATTTTTCAGGCATGTTGTCAGGAGAGACTTGTCTCTGGAGATGGGCGTCATGTTTGGTAAAGTAAAGGAGCAGTGGGGGAAAAAAGACTTTTGACAGGAAAATTGACACAATAGTTTCTTTGCTCAAGCCTAAGCCCAATTGTAAGGAGCCACAAGACTGGGAAGTGTTTCTTTCTGTTGTACATTAGGTCATCCTGAGTCTGATCTGTCGGATGGCCCTAACAACAACAATGTTCATGCCTCGATGTTAAAATAAGATCATATACTTTTTTCCTTTTTGTAATGGACTTAATTTACTTAGATCCATCCTCATTATCATGTTTTTATAAGAACTTTTTTCTAACTGCCTAGGGTTTTTTTTTAATTTGTGCATGTACAATGTTATATTAATGCATTGATGACTACTTTGGTTGTATATTTTGTTGTTACTGTTGTGAACTGTGCTGCTGTTATGAAAGATGTGGATATGTATATTTATAAATCTTCCATAAGATCTTCCAACTATGTGCCTAAAATTGGAGTCTGCATCAATTTTGTTGTTATGTGCTGTCTAGTCAGTTGCAACTCAGCAACCAAATGCACAAAAGAAGGTAACATTCTCCCATTCTAAAAATTGTTCTTATGTTCCAGAGCATTGCTGTAACCACGTTGCCATTTCTTCTTGTCTAGGGAATTCTTTGTTGCTTCCCCTTTCCTTTTTCAAGCATGATTTCAGTCTCTAGGAACTATCCTCTCTCTCTGTCTCTTTCTTTTTTATTTTTCTGGTCTCTCTTTATAATATGTCCAAACTACTTGAGAAGAAGTCTTGATATCCTTGCATCTAAGGGGCATTTTGTTTGTACTTCACCCAAGACAGATTTGTTGGTTTGTTTTGCAGTCCAGGGTACTTTCAATATTCCTTCCCGGTACCATAATTCAAATTCATTATTATTTTAGTAGTTTTTATTCAATGTTCAAAGTTCTTGGTTGTTGCTTCGTTAAGCATTGATCATGGACCCAAGGAAGATGAAATCCCTGACAACGTCAATTTCTTACTTGACTACACTGTTACCTACTGCTCCACAAATTCATGGAGTTTTATTTTTGACTACTGCCTTCAGTACAGCTTGGACTCCTTTCCTTTGAACCCGTGGTCCTTGATTATATGCTACCTTTTAAATAATGGAATTTTGAGCTGTTCTTTTTTTTTATACTGTCTGTGTATTCTTTCAATCGTCTTTAGTTGCTGTCTGTATTTTCCAATATTTGGCCAACAGAATGCTTCAATATTGCAAATCTAGGCTTGATTGTTTTCCTTTAGCTGTTTTGTTTAAAGAAATGCAGTCTTTCTTATGGATTTAGCACTACTATATCTTTCAACATTGCCTTATACTATTTATGTTTTATGTTTCTGTTTAGCTCTTGACTTCAATATTTCTTCCAATTGACTCAGCTACTGCAGGATTCGGAGCAAGTCTGAGAGTCTCTTCTGACATCCACTTTGATTTTTTGTTTCTTTTCCATCTATTGAAAGACATTTTGCTTTCTTCATAGTCTTTATGCCATCCCATAGCTAGGCAGGTCTTCTGTCATTTGTGTTCAATAAATCTTTTTTTGAAATGTTTCAAATTCAAGTGGAATATACTTGTATTGTTTTATTCAGCTTTAACTTGAATTTGCACATGAGAAATTGAAGGTTTCTTCCACAGTTGGTCCAGGTCTGGGTTTAATTTTTGTCAATTTCATGTAGAAATTTCCCTCATTTCTAAAGTCCTCAATTGCATTGTTGAAAAAATTATTTGTGATGAAGTAGGCCTTAATGTCTCAAAATTCAATCATTATCTTAAGCTTTGTTTTTATCATCAAAATAACATTTTCCAACTATTGTTCCTTCCTCTTTTTTTTCAACTTTTGCATTCCAGAATCCAGTCCCTATTAATGCATCTTAATTGCTTGTTTGATTATTTTCAGACTGAAGAGGTTTGTAGAGTTCTTCCATTTCTGCATTGCTACCATTTAGGTTTGGTATATATATTTAAATAATAGTTGTATTGATTTGATTTCCATCTATGGGAAGAGATATTACTCTATCATAGATAGTGAACTTCAATTACAGATGTTGAATGTCCTTTTCAAGAATGAATGCAAAGTCATTCCTTTTGAATCTGTCATTCTTAGCAAAGTAAGTCATGTGATTTTTCTGATTCACAGTGTCCAAAACCAGTCCATTTTAGTTTAGCAGCAACTACACTACTGATCTTTATGAATTCCATTTAACTTTGACAACTTCCATTTTTCCATTTATTAATTGATGCATACACCTCTTCTTATTTTCCCTTATGTTCCATCAGCAGATACATTTCCAAAGGCTTTCCTCTCACAGAATTTAAGCTGTCATGTTAGTGTGGTTGACTATTTGGGAAGGTAGCTTTTCCTCAGTGATATTTTGAACACTTGTCAAATTGAGGGGTATATTTCACTATTTCTAACAATATTCTACTCCTCTTCATGAGGTTTTTGGTATCTAACAATCTGTTTTCCTTTTCTACCTCACCTTCCCTCCACCCTCCTATTATTGCCCTTTTCACCATTGGTTCTAAGGAGTTCTGGCCTGGATTCCTTTTGTTTCCACTTCCTATTTGTACTGGAATACATCCTCAGGTCCAGCTGGATTTGTAAGGTAGCACTGGGATCGTGATAGTGGGAGGGGAGGGTGGTGGGAGAAAATATTAATGAATTAGAGAATCATTGTATTTTTGTCATTGTTACACTGCACTCTGACTCTTTCATCCCCTCCTGGGGTCTTCTGTGAGGGAACTTCCCTTTGCCCACAGATGATCTTTGGGTCTCCACTCTGTACTCTCTTTCATTCACAATGATAGAATTTTTTGTTCTTTGATGCTGATAGCTGATCCCCATCAACCCCTCATGATCACCCAGGTTGCTATGGTTCTTCCATGTTGGCTTTGTTCCTTCTAAGCTAGATGGGTTTTTTTTTTTATCTTCAAGTCTTTAAGATCCCTGATATCATTTCAATGAACTTTCAGTAAGTTTTAATATGACATAATAACGCATAAGAAGTGAGGCTGTAAGGTCAGAGGATAATTTTTATACAAACTGAGATTAATAGTTTAAGCTTTAGGTTAGTTACTGAAAAAATTTAAGTGGAAGATAAGCATGAAGCTTAACATCCTTTCTGTCAATACTAAACAGTTTTTCTATACAGAATTGAAGTCTCATGATGGCTTTTTAGTACATAGAGACCATTTATTTTATTTTATTTATTTGGGGGGGCATCACTCTCCTCTGGTGGTCGTGGGAGCTACCCAGAGCTGCTCCTGAGAGCCGTTGTTGGATTTGAACCACCAGGCCTGCGGGCCTCAGTCCCGCAACTCAACCACTTATGCCACCAGGGCTCAGCCCCATAGAGATCATTTATATTGAGACCATTTTCTCAAAGTATATTCAACCTTTTTAATATATTTATTTCTGTTTACATATCTGTTGTAACATAAAATTCCTCTAAATGTCTGCAACATTTTCATTAGGGAATATCTCAGAATAAACAGAGTAATTTTCCTGTACAAGTCACAGAGGAGCTCACATATAAACAAGCAGTACCTAAATTAGGTGTTTGGAGGCTTGCTTTTTGAGCAGATGAGGAAAATTAAAAATTAGAATATCTTTGTTTACTTATGAACAGATTTCAAATCTCTTAGCAGCGTTATGTAGTAAAATTTTAGAGAAGACATTTTCCCTAGGTAATACCAAGTTCCTTTCAAATTATCTAAAATTCTGAATTAATGTAGTTCAAATAAATAGCTACTTCCAGTTCAAATGTTGTTGCTAATCAATACAGGCACATAATAACTTACTATATAACAGAATAGCACACCTTCTGATACTGTGCAATTCTCACAACTATTTTAGCAGATTTTCATAATAACTGTGCCAAGCTATTTCATTAAGATCTTCAATTTTTTCCCTTTGCCTCTACCAACTTTAATGTCCTGTTCTATAAACTAGTTTCTCTTGATAGTGTGCCTACAATATGCCACTAAGCAGTATTTTGGATATACTTTTTTTCTATACAGATATTTCTTTTCTGGATGTCCACATCACTTTCAATAACACAAAGCATCAATTCTCAATCCAGTCTTCTTTCTTCATTATATAATGTCCATATGTATATGAAATAGTTTAAAAATACTCTGACTTGAATAAGGTGAACACTAGACCTCAAAGTGATACCTCTGTCCTTTAATGCCTTAAATAGTTCTTGTATGCAGATTCACCTAATGCAATGTATCCTGTTATTCCTTAAGTGTTGGTTCTGGTGACAGTTGATTATGGATCCAAGTGAAATTATATCCTTGACAAAATCTTTTCTCCATTTGTCATCATGCGATATGATATCAATCTCATCCATGTTTTATTTCTGTTGTGACCCACTCTGGAGACTGTGATACTTTATCTTCATCAGAAAGTGCTTCATGTATTTTGTTTCAACAAGCAAAATTATATAATTTATGCATCATATGTTATTAATTTGCCTCCCTCCAATTGTGATGCCAAGTTCCCCATAGAGTCTAACTCCTACGATTACATGCATGGCACATTACTTGAATAAATACACTTAAAGAAAATAACTCTGAGCATGCTTTTCTTGATTTTTAAACCCTGCCATGTTTCCACAGTGCTGTCCACAGTGTGTTACGATCAACACTATCAAATAGTGTATATTCATATTCAGTAAACACAAGTAGAAATCTTTCTCATATTCTCTGCCCAGGATAGATTCATCTCACTTCAGCAAATATATTTCTCACTCTATTTCCCCTTTAATCTGTTGAATGCAGTTGCTCCATGTTGATTTATGTCTCGGTCATTTTTTAATTTCCTTTAGGAAAAAATTTACTTGCATGTGGTATTCCTGACATTATTCAATGATTCCTTAATTCTGTTTGGTCACATTTCTCTTGAGTGGACATAAATATGAATCTATTCCAGGCAGTTGGCCAGGTAGCTGTCTTCCAAATTCCTTGTATAGACAAGTGAACTTCTCCAGTGCTGCAGTTTTGTAAAATTTTGAAAATATTATAATTAGCATTCTTTCAATTTTTGACAGCTTATTTTTTTTGCTGCACCGCTTGTCTGTCAGTTTGTTATACTGTGGTGGTTTTGGTGCTAATTTGGCATTAGAACCTACATCATTAGTATTACAAGTGCCAATTGTGGTGCTGGTGAAGAATTTCAAATGTACTCTGGCCTGCTGAAAAGATAAAAAAGGCATGAAGAACGATGACCTGTGGGCACCTGAAAAACAAGTACAGGGAGAAATGAGCTTACATCCTTTGAATATATTGTCAGGAGAAACCAGTCCCTGGAGAAAGGCATCCTGCTCAGAGACATACGGAGTAGCAACAAAGAGGAAGACGCTCAATGAGATGGACTGGCACAGTGACTGCAACGCGGCACGTGAGCGTCGAAATGAATGTGCGGATGACTCAGGACTGTGCAGCGTTTCCTTCTGTTGTGCAGGAAGACCTCTAAAGGTCAGATCCAGCTTTGGGGGACCGTTTCATTTGAGGGACTCATCTTCTGGCAATAGCTCTGACTGCCTTCTACTTTTCTTCGTGAGGTTTTCTTCATGTGTTCCACTTCACTTTTCCAATTGTCCTACCATGGAATGAATATTCAAAGTTTTGATCATTAGTCGATATTTGTTGTCCTTTCTTTTCACTTTGAATTGTTCCCATGAGCAAACGCAGGTCTGAGAGCTCTAACTCCATCCATATCACTAAGAAGAGCTTTACTCGGAGAATGCAACTCTTCCTCTGTCACCTTCAACCCGAGGAGCTTAGCTTTCAGCAGCATGTCTCACAATGTCCCACTGTGATTTATAAGATTTCCAAGGCTGTTTCCTCACAATAGACATCCAACTACTTTATTGTAGTCTGTTGTTAGTTTGGAAGCTCTGCTGACATCTATTCATCTTGAGTGAGCCTGCTGGTATTAGAAATAACAGTGACACAACTTCCAGTATCCTATCAGAATACAAGCCACTACAGTCAGAAAAGCCGACACACAAGTGGTAACACTTCAACATTATTTTATAAAGTTAATGTCATTTTCTCCATTTTACAGGTAACTATATAGAGATGCATAAAATAAAATGCTTATGTGAGAGTCTATAAGTGAAATCCTTTATATTGGATGCCATGTTAAAAAAAATAATACCCTCTCTTATTTGATGGTCAAGGCAACTTCATTGAAAATTCTTGGGAAGGAAAAAAAAACAAACAAAGCACAAACAGAAATATCTTGGAATAGATATCTGTTGATATGTTAGCATCATTCTCATTGGCATTATGGCACACTTTTATAATATGGGAACTCAGTGGATGTACCTTACCTTTCTGTACTTCTCAGGAAGATTTATAATTACATTGACCATGAGAGGAATGACATGAAATAGAGAAAGGAAGAAAAAGTCCAGAAAATATTCTTCATGCAGTGTATGGAATATGGAAAATATGAGATTTTTCAGCTCCTTTGGTTATTGTCCTGAGAATTATTCTGCTTAGGAAGCAAACAATTTTCTTTATTCCTGGTCCCTTGAAAGTTATCAACAGACTTACTAGCTGTAGTGCTCTCTATATTTCCAAAAATGTTCTGAGCACCAGTAATATTTTAAAACAACTTTTGAAATATAGAGGATTTATGATTTTTCTAACAAAATTCTTCCAAACACAGATAGTGAGAATGTTTGGGAAGATTGTCAAAGGATACTGCTATATTTGTGTGCAATAATTGCTTTAAACTGGTATTCCTTAGAGCAGTCACCTAATCTGGTGTCAATTGAGTGTAGAGGTGGAGGCTAGTCTGTCAGTCTGGAGATAGCCAATGAAATCTCTGTGTGGGCATGCCTTTCTCCTGAGAATTCTGGGAAATATGGCTGTATTTACCCTTTGGAGGTGAGAGACTCAATACTCAGTCCCTTGGAGATGCTCTACTTACAAGAAAGAAAGCTCAATCCCTGGGAGACATTGCAGCTGACAAGACACATGGCAGCTTTCTGATAGACCCTGAACCCTGGAAACTGGAGGGGCCACAGGAAGATCCCTACCAGCACTGAGATACTTCTACCACCACTGGTTCACAAGATCCTGCAACCACTAGCCTGTGATTTTCCTGGGGCCATAGCATGCACTTTGTGATTCTGAAGAGGACTTATAGATTGGTACCAGATATATGGCCTAATATCAGACTTATGACCTTGGATTCGACTGGAGTGGGATGTTTTCTCAATGTTTTTAATTGCTCTTGTATATAAACATCTTTCTTATGCACCTGAGTGTCTAAGGATTTGTTTCTCTAGTCCAACCATACTAATACATCCTCTAATGACCCAACATCCTTAATTGTCTGGTCATACCACATAGTCACTGCTGTTAGGTCAATTCCCATTCAGTCATATGGGACAAAGCTTAATAAGCTAATATGGCTTTCAAAGATGTGAACATTGTGACAGCCTAATGCCATATGCTTCTTCTTTAGAGTGGCTTTTTGGTTTAAGCCACTGACCTTTGATTAGTGTCCCAAGTTGCCTTAGTCACTGTGCCACCAACCTCCTTTACATACCATATGTTGTTATTAGGTGCCACCCAATGTGTTCCAACCCACAGAGACCTTGCGCATAACCAAAGGAAAACACTGCTGGGGCCTACACTGGATTTCATTGTTGCAGCCACTGTATGAATCCATCTCATTGTGGGGCTTCTTCTTTTTCCCTGCCCCTTTATTTTACCACTCACGGTACCTTCTCCAGGTACTGATCTCTGTTGACAACATGAACAAATATGTAACAAGTCTCCTCATTCTTGCCTCTAAGAAGCACTAAGACCATACTTCTCACTAGACAGATTCATTTGTCTTTTTGATGATCCATGCTACCTTCAATATTCTTCTCCAGCACCACAGTCTAAACACATCGATTGTTCCTCAGACTCCCTTAGGCAATGTCCAACTCACACATGAGACCATTGAAAACCATGGCTTGAGTTCAGTGAACCCAAGTTCTCCAGACAACTTCCTTGTCCATCACTCTAACGAGGTCTTGGGCATTAGACTTACCCAATGGAATGAACCCTTTTATCTTTTGCCTACTGCTTCCATGAGGATTGACTGTAGGTTCAAGGAGGACAAATTACTGGACAACTTCATTCTCTTCTCCATTTATCAGGGTGTAACCTACTGGCCAATTTGTAAGGACTATGCAGTAGGATAATTAGCTAGAGATCTGTCTCCCGAATACTGTACAACAAGACAATGAACAAAATGTTTTATGCAGAGACATTTGAATAAATATATCAAATAAGCTTATTAATTATAACATCCAAACATATGTCAGCAATGTAACACCCATTTCTATCATTTTATCATTCCTCTCATTTAAACTGTTTGCAGTATTAGTCCTGAACAGGTATGATAGGTGGCTTTGCAACTTTCCTGAAGTTTACTTTATTGTGGTGCACTGAGAATATAATTCCCCAAATAGCTTTTTCAGACTAGTCTTTGCTAAAAGAAAAAGGAGATATGAATCATAAAAATCCCTTCCCTGTAAAAGTTACAGCTTCTCCTATTGATCTTTCTCTGTATTTTCAAGTAAGAAGTACAGGTTGTAGAAAATGAGTTCTGGAAAGATGCAGTGCACCCCAGCATAAAGTGTCCCCAAGCAGATATTTGTGTAAAAATGAAAAAAAAAAAGAAAAACAACAAAAAAGACAGTGGCAAAAATAAAAGTTGTGCCCAAAACCTTACCTCAGCAAAGTATAAGTATGTGATCAATTTCAAGTTTCTCCAATTAGAAATTCAAATTGAACTTTTACAGTTAGTTTTTTAAATTTCTTTTAATGTTTTAGCACCTTTATTACCAAAACTCAGAAGTTAATTCGAAAAAAAATTCAATTAAATCTGTCACAGTTATGTACATGCATTTTGTTTTGTTTTTTTGGGGAGGGGGCATCACTGGCCTCTGGAGTAGGAGGCCGAGCCCCACTGCTGGAATTGAACCTCCATCCCAGTGGGCCGCAGTCCCGCGCACAACCACTACGCCTCCAGGGCTCAGTCCTATGTACATGAATTTCTATTGTCTGATAAACCAAGCCATTTCAGTAAGATTTTAAAGCTGTCAGTACAATTAAACAAAAACTGAAATTCAGTTGAATTATTGTTTTGGGTAAATTGATTTCCTAAAATACCTGATTGGGATTATAACAGAGATTTCCTGGATTCTTGCACCCTATCAAATACTTTACATGACTCATCTCATGTAATATTCAATGTGAACCTGTGAAATGATGATAATCTAATGACATTGTCACTGCTCTGAAAATGAGGACCTAGAGAGAGATAAATCACTTGTTTAAGATTACATGTCTATTAAGAAACAAATCCTATATTTGAGTTCTGAGTGTCCGAGAAAGAGATTAATTCCACTATTAAGACTTACTGCATATAGTAACCGATCAGGTGTCTGATATTATCACTATTTCCAGTTAGTGTAGAAGCACAGAAATTCTCTCAATTCAGGAAATATTTATTAAGCACCAACAAAATACAATAATTTTAGCATATGATGAAACACCAAGACATTTATAGTTCAATTATAGTAAATATATTCCAATCCATTTCTAGATAATTATGATTTTAATTTCAAAATCATGATCTCCTAAAATGTGTCACTGCTTCCTACATATACCATGTTGTTCAGCCAGGGAAGAATGCATGCCCTAGTACATAGTTACATTAGTTCTATCTGGTTCAATCTAATTGCTTCATAATTCAGAAGCTTATCCAGATTGGGCCAGTCAGTGATTTCTTTAAGAGTTTAAATTTGGAATAATAGATAAATGCATTATAAATAAACTCAAGAGACCTGTGTGGTAGCTATTGCTTTCTGGTTTTATCCTAGAAAAATTGCTATCTTCAGATGAACAGTGAAGGTAGCCATCAGTGAGAAACAAATCAGGAAGATGGAGTGACTTGCTGGCTCAATCCTGATTGTTTCTGAGACCCAGTTATTGTGCTGTCCTTAGCTCTTATGAAACAAACTTGTCTTTAAGTTGATTCAAGTCAGATTTCTGTTACTGATCACTCAAAAGGTTATAAATACAATAACAGAGAAAGAATGACCATTTTTATCCCACACTACTTTGAAGGAATATTCTCTATTTTTCTCATAGAATAATATTGAATAAGCAAAATTATGGACAAACTTTCTTTTAAAGTTTAATCTACTGGTGAAGGTGTGGAGAATTAAACTACTCATACATTGATAGGTAGAATATGCAATGATGTAGCTACTTTGGAAAATGGTTTGGAGGCTCCTACAAAGTTAGATATAGAATTATTATATAAACCAACAATTTCACAGAGGCATGTACACCAATGTCCATAATAATACAATCATGGACATTGGTGAACATGTTTCTATTTGCATAGCAACTTTAAGTGATTCTAAACCCATACTTAGATGTGAAATTGTTGAAAATTTGAAGTATAACTACATACTTTATGTTGCTGAAAATTTTGTTGGTATTGTAAATGTGTATTGCTCTCATTGTGAACACAGAAATCGCTAGCTCCGTGTTTTGAGGTAAACATGATGTGACAAAAACTGAAGCCATTAAGTAGAGAAGAAAATATTAAAATTATTCCTAATTCTAAAAGTATAACATTAGTTTTATAGAATGCTGCTTTGAGGTTCCATTGAGTGAATTCTAACTCACAGTGGCATCCTACCTAGATGTACGTCTACACCATTTTCACAAGCCTACTTCTCGTCTAGCTGAATATTTTAGCCCAATGCGGCTCCTGCTCTTAACATCACTGAGGGTCTTCCTCTTGTTCTGTTGATGCTTTTATCTCTCCAACAGCACGTCCTTCTTCAGGGTCTGCTCCTTCCCGATAACATGCTTATGGTAGGGGAGATCAAATTTCCTTTCCTTGTGTTCTCTCTGACCCCTTTCCAAGATACATTTGTCCTTCTTCTAAGAATTCATGATCCATTTCATATTCTTTGTCAGCACAATAGTTCAAATGCACCACATATTTTCCAGTCTTCTTATTAATTGTACAGCTTTCACTTGTGTATGACACTATTGGAAATACCATGGTGCATCTCAGCTCTCATTTGTTTCTATAATAATGAATATACAAATATATTTAGCTGGATACATTACAGTGTCCAAGCCTATTTCATTCTTAGTTCTTAAGCTTGACATTGACTGCAGCACACACAGATATGTGGGAGGTTTGCTATAATTTTATTTGATTATGCAGTTTGTATTAAATAGAAGATTGGCATTATGAGAAAAAATAACATGAGAAAGTAAACATACACCTGAATATCTTACTCAACACTTAACTTTGGCTCCTGCAGCTATTTAATTTTGAAGTACACCTGAAGCATATGAAGAAAATGACATAAAAGTTACATATTAAATATATATTTTAAAATTTCTAATGTCCTAATTGTTGTGCATTAGCTTTTGTGCCTCCATGGTCACAGTTCAAAACCACCAGCATCTCCATGGGAGAAAGACAAGACTTGCTTGCTGCTCACGTGAAGAGTTTCTGTCCCAGACACTCAAAGGCAGCAGTTCTACCCTGTCCTCTAGGGCCGATGAGCCAGCATTGACTTGATGGCAAAGAAAGCATATTTAAGGTAAAAGCCATAATTTTAGAGAGGTGATGTTTACCATCATCAGGATAATTTAATTTAATTTTTTCTAAATAGAGCACAATATCATTTCTATAAACTTTTAAATCATATTTAGCACAATATTTTAATAAGATTCCTCAAATGTTAAATTAATTGTAGTGAAGCGAAATTATTTATGGCTCTTCCAACCATTTCTCTATAGGGTGCAGCAAATGATTGGGTGGGTTTTACAAATAGAGTTTGTGAAACACAAATAAAGGGCATTTTGCCCCGCCTCACTATGTACAGGAGCTCTCGCAGAGGCAGAAAGAGAGAATTCCCACGACCATCCCGGAAGAAGAGCAACAAGTTAAGCACTTTTGAGATCCCTCTTTGCCCAAAGTGAGGGGGCCATTAGAGGACTTGGCGCGTGAAGACCAGAGGCACACAAAGTTAAGGGACCAAGTGGTTAAAAGACTAAGGACAGGAGACAGACCTGGAGGTGCGCTAAGGAGAGGTATTGTTAGAGACTGAAGATTCTATCCTTAGTATTTTCTGATGCTGGCTGATGGGTAATCTGCTAATATTCCTAATAAAACACCATGCTTGTAAGTACTTATGTGAGGTCTATGTGGCTATTTCAAAGACTTAGAAAATCCAGCAGAAAAGTAGAGTGTTATGAAAAGAATGGCTGGTGTCAAAATAGAAATCAAGTAAAATGGTGGGTGAAGGCTTGTTTGACCACTGCCTTTATCACCTAGTGTGGCAGTCATGTATTCAATTTCAATCTCAAGATTGAGATGTAGGGGTAGAGTCTAGGTTGTCAATCTGGAGATAGCCATTGAGTAGCCAAAGAGACTTCTGTGTGGGCATGGCTTTCTCCTGAGAATTCTGCGAAGTCTCACAGTATTTCCCAGTTGGAGAAGAGAGACGTCTCTCAGTCTCTGAGAGGGAATCTCCAAGACAACAAACTACAGACAAGATAAGATTGCAGTGTCAGAGGAGCCAGAGGAGAAGCTACATAGTCTTACCCTGATGGAACTAAACCTCTGAAGCTGGAGAAGCCACATGGAGACTCCTGCCAGCGCTGAGTTGCTTCTACCACCAGTGAATGTTGTTGATGGAACCTGAGCCCTGGAAGCGAGGAGCCATGAGGGGACCCCTGGAAGCGCAGGGACTCTGCGCCCACTGGTCTGTGACTTCGTGAGTTGGAAGGAGACGTTATAGACTGGTATCAGGCATATGGACTCATATCAGACTTATGACTTTGAACTGGACTGGGTTGGGATGCTTCTCAATGTTCCATTCCTCTTGTATATAAACCTTATCTTATATACATATGCATGTCTATCAATTTGTCGCTCTAGTCTACCTGGGCTAACACAACTAGCCTCGGAATTGTATACGACTGAAATTTTCTTCTTCTTTGTGTGGTCAAAATTGGTCAGAAGTGGTCTCTAGGCCATTTTTTTTTCACTCATCAACTGGACAATCGCACCTGAGAGACAAGCAAGGGAGAGGTGTGTGGGAGGAGAACTCAATGAGCCAGTTAGAATAAAGTTGATGCTGTTGTGATGTGCTGTAATGTCAGTTACAACCCATGCAACCCTGTTCTGAATAGCTCCAAACAAAAAAGGAAAGGTTTTTTTTTTGAACATTAAAATAATTTATTTTTGGTTCTGAATTACTAAAAGAAAAACCCATTTAAACAATAATGGGTAGCATAGGATGATCTGAAGAAATGAACACGCTATGTATATGACTGAATGCAAGGATCATTGAGTGTCTCTTCTAGGCAAATTCTCTCTCACTCCATCAAGGGATCTTTCCTTCTTAGGTCTGAGTAGGAAGTTGAGCAAAGACACTAATAGGATGAACCATTGAGTAACCGTTAGCATTACTTATTAGCATGCCATTCTAATTAGTATAAAGGGAGTTCTTTAAGAAGCAGTAGGAGAATTTTACTGCTAGCAAGAGACTGGAATCCAGTATATCTCTGGACCCCAAGATCCCTATGTACCCAACCTCCTTGATCTAGAAAAGGGCTGTGGCATATGAAGAACAGCAGCAGAACCAAGAGATGGAGCATAAAACAAGCATCCCAGTTGGCAGAGCAAGTGAAGCTGACGTTTGGGGAGAGAGGCTGGCTTGTGGAGTGGGGTGTCTCTGGCCTCTTAGATGGAGAAGCTGGCTCGCTGATATAGAGGGAGAGTTCAGTACCTTCAAGCTGAGGCATACTGGGATGGGGGCCTCTGGGCACTTAATTCAGAGAGCTGGGTCTACTGACCCAAGAAGCTTGAGTTGAATACTTCCAGAGCTGAGCTTAACTGCAGTAACATTCATCATCTGAGGCATTTATTAGCAGGCCAAAAGGAATTTTGTAACAGGTTCTCCCTGAACACCTGTACCCTGAGGAGTTCTCACTTGTACTGCCACCTATTAACATTCTTAATAAATTCTTTAATGGTGAATATTGAATGTAAGTTCTCTATAGTTATTAAAGAAAATACCAGAATTTAAATGGAAAAGTAGAGAATGCTGTCTGAGTGACAGAACATCACCAGACCACCCACCTGTCATTTTGGTGCGTGTGCCAGTAGCTTCATGCTATGAAACATTTTGCCACCAGTATTTCAAATAACAACAAGATTGTGTAAGGTAAATTGCTTTTAAGAGAACTTCTAGACTAAAAGAAACTAGGAAGAAAAGTTGACATTCTATCTTTTAATCACTATATTGGGGGCTCATACTTTGTTTTTCACAATACATAAATGCATATATTGTGCTACGCATCTTCACAAGACTGCTGCCAACATCATTCTCCAAACATTCGCTTTCCACTTGAGTCCTTGATATCAGCTTCTCATCTTTTCCTCTCCATTCTTGCTCCCTCCTCCCCCACCCCCCCCCAATACTTTATAAATTAATATTGCTTTGTCATAACTGACACTGCCCGATGTCTCTCCTGGCCTACTCCTCTGATGTCTGTCCTCCAGAGAGGAGGTTATGTGTAGATCCTTGTAGTTGTCTCCCCCTCTCTACTCCACCTTCCCTCCACCCATCCAGTAGCTCCACTCTTACTACTGACCCCAAGGGCTTCATCTGTCCTGGGTTCTGACCCAGATTAGAGGGGAGATTAAAAAGTTTCTAGAAGCTAATGAGAATGAAAACAGCTCCTATCAAAACCTTTGCGATACGGTGAAAGCAGTCATCAGAGGTAGCGTTATTGCAAATGGTGCATATATGAAAAAGGAAGAGAGATATGACAGACACACTCTCATTAAAACTTCAACAATTAGAACAGAGTCAACAGAACAATCCCACTGACATTCTATTTTTAACAATGAGTCCATGAAATTCCTACAGATCTTAATGTGATATTATTCAATATAGTGCTATAAGAGAAGATGAACCCCTTTCTGGGAAGGCATTCATAACACCCTGTTGTCACGATGGATTTAAACAGGCCAATGCTAGTGAAGGTGGTGCAGGACTTGTTAGTGCTTTATGCTCTTGGGTCAGCCTGAATCAGAGATGGCTTCAAAGCAGCTGAAAGCATCATGTGACGAGAGGCTGTGTTTACAACTGACCGTGTGCCATATTATATTGGAGCAATAATGAAAACATTTAAGATACTAACTTTCTAAAAGTTTGGCACCCAAGAGGTGCTGCCTACATTCATCATCTAGTAAGCAGCGAGGGGAAAAGCACGCTCTTCATCTTGCAAATGCACCAGGCAGCTCTGATAAGCAGCAGGGCAGAGCGGCTCTAACAGATGTTAATGGAGGAGTGATGCACATTGTGGCATGAATTGAAGCACAGAAAATTTCTCCCACACCAGGTAGAAAAAGATAAGCTCTGCCATTTAGAGGAGACAGCATCTTCTCAAGAGGAGTGAACCATGTGCTTTTGTACTAATACCAAAACCATAAATAAGAGTGGGATTCTGTAATACATGTCAGTTCATTTTTATTTATTAACCACTGGTATTTAGCCCGGTTTAGAATCCCATGGAGCTCATCTTCCCTTTTTGCTTTTGATCTGAGAACACATTAATATGTGGGAAGATGGTGCGGATGCAAGCAATTTATCCAGCTCATCTCATAAAATCAAATCCCTTTTAAGCCCATGTCAGGAAAACCTTGGCTAAACTTATTGTATGGCATGTTGATGTTAATACTGGCTTAGTGAATTATAATAATAATTATATATTGAGTTTAGGGAAGGAGTGGACACCAAAAAGACCACGAAAGTAAGTACAGGATATAGGGTTTTGAAATCGTCCGTCAGAATTCATTGAAATTGTTCTGATTTAATTTTGTATGTGTTTTCAAAGTTTATGTCTACTTAGAGCAGTGATTCTCAACCTTCCTAATACCATGACCCTTTAATACAGTTCCTCATGTTGTGGTGCCCCCCCTTCCTAAACCATAAAATTGCTTTTGTTGTGGCTTCATAACTATAATTTTGCTACAGTTATAAATCAGGCAACCCCTGTGAAAGAGCCATTCAACCCCCCCTCCCCAAAGGGGTTTTGACCCGCAGGTTGAGAACCATTGGGTTAGTGTGTTAAGGATTCAAATTCTTGAAGCCTGGGTTATCATCAGAGAAGTCCTATGATGGCTAAGATTATATGTCAATTTTATTAGGCCATGCTTTTCAGTGGTTTGAGAAACACGGGAAGTTTCCTGGGAGGTGAAATCAAATACAATATGCATGAGTATCTCAGCAAAAGACAGTCTCTCTTAATCCTGCACTTACCTCCTCATTCTCTGATCGCCAATTCTTAAAATGTCAGCCAACATCTTCTCATTTGATCTTTAGAGAGAGCCCTTACAGTCATGTAAGGGAGGAGAAGCTGCTAGTTTAATACTTAACCCAAGGGTTTGGGACTTGCTATTTTCCACACTGCAATATTCACTTCTTTGAAATTCTCTCTCACTAGGTAAGCATATTTATGAATGTATGTTGATAGATAAATTATAGTTGCATCAAGTGTGGCAATAACTTGTGTTATCCCTATAGCTTCCCTTTTATTCCAACGTTTTTAAAATAGTAGCTATAGTACAGTATGCATTCATCAGATAACTTTAATTGATTATTTCATCTATCCATCTACTTATAAGGATGACCAGTGGAGAATCAAGGCATTTGACTTATGGTGCTAGCCAAGAATATTAAAAGTACTGTGGACTGCCAGAAGAACAAACAAATCTCTTTGAAAAGAAGTTGTCAGAGTGTCTTTTAGAAACAAGATTGGCAAGCCTTCCACTCAAGTATTTTGAGCATGTTATAAGGAAAGACCAGCCTGGTAAAGTATAGGGGTGACAAAAATGAGTGTGGGAGTTACGCAATCTGGTGTGAATTTGGGACTTGATAGGATCAAGAGTAAAGGGGTGGAGTCTAGTTCTGTCAATAGCCAATGAAGACTCTGTATAGGCATGTACTTCTCCTGAGAAATCCTGAATTTCCTCCTTGGAGGCAGAAAACACACACTCCCTCTCTCTACTCACTTCCTGTGAGGCATCCCTGAAGAGAAGCTATATGGACCTGTCCTGATGCAGGGCTGAGAAATGGAAAGGCAAAGTGGAGACACCTGCAGCGCTGAGATGCTTATAACGCCACTGGATCCAAAGACTTTCTACCCACTGACCTGTGATCATCCTGCATTCTGTGTCTTTGCACGCATTTTGTGAGTCTGAAGAGGACTTTTTAGATTGCCGTTGGTCAGATGGGCAATATCGGACTTACGAGTTTGGACTGGACTGGGTTGGGATGTTTTCTTAGTGTAAACTTAACCTTTATATAAAGCTCGCTTATACACATTTGTTCTCCCAGTTTTCCCCGACGAGCACAGATACTAAGAAGAGTAGACCTCATTAACAGTGGGATGACATCAAAAGCATCCTTCATGAAGGGAATAAACAGCCATCTGTCGGGGATGACTTGATGGTAGAGGGTTATTTGTCTTGCTTTGCTTTTTGTTTTTTAGGAATAATGAGTAGTATTTATTTTATATATCATGATCATTGCATTTTTCTCTTCTGTCATAAAAGGCCTATTTTATTATTAAAATTACCTCCTCAACCTTCATATAAGATGGTGAAAACAATCAAACCCTCACTGCTCTCTAGTCTATTCTGACTGTTGGTGGAATTTGGGACATTGGAGTGCACAATCATGAGTCATATCCAGGTAGCTTTGATTGGAGTGACCCAAAACGAATTCTGTAAAAGTTCCTCTCCACCATAGTGCACATAGCACATTCTTGGACTATTACACTTCCATAGTTCTGTCTGCAACTACAAGGAAGCGATTTGCTACCAGTCATGCTTCGGAGATAGCAAGACTTGCACATGCCTCCCACTCGATGTGCTATTTTAAATGTCCCAGTTTCTGGGCATTTAACCTTTGGATGACATTCTAGCCTTGTTCCAATGTCTAACCTCATACTGATTATATATATATTTGAATGATTTTTGTGCTGTTTAAGATTGAATGAATGTGTCTCTATAATTACATTTTAATTTAGGATATCTTGTCTGCCCAGAACTGTTTTCACATTTAGGTCCTTAATTTTGCTTTATTTTTTGTATATGGAGTGAGTTGTGGCTTCTGTTTCGTTACTCTGAATGTAAAAATCCAATTTTCCCAATACAATTTTCTAGAGGCTCATCTTCCCTAATGAATGGATCTATCATGCCTGTTAAAATCAATTAGCTATAGATTTTTGTATTTATTTCTGGTTCTCAATTCTATTCCATTTGTTTATGTGTCTATTACTATACTAGTATAAAACCTCTATATAGTATTTATAGGCTATGTATTTAAATCTGGTAATGTGAATTATTCTACTTTCTTCTTTTCTTTAAACTTTGCTTTTGTTATTTTGGACCTGTTTTCATGCTATATAAAATTGAGTGTTATTTTTCCTACTTGTGTAATGAATACTGTTGATATTTTGGTGGAAATTTCATTTAATATAGAGATCTTTGTGTGGGACTGGTACTTTAATAATATGAAATCTTTAGATCCATTAATATTAAATATTTTCCACTTATTTGTTGTTTTAATCTCTTCCATCAGTATTTTATTATATTGAGTTTCTTTTTTCATCTACCAGCCTGTGATCTTCCTCCATTTTGCATCATTGCTTGTAGCTGCATGAATCTGAAGAAGGATTTATAGGCGACTCTGAGACTTATGAACTTAATCTGGACTGGGCTCAGATGCTTCCCTGATATATTACTATGCTTTTATGATTTCCTATCATAAATATAGGAATGTCTTCAGACAATATGCCACATTCCAGACTAGCCACAGCTTCTATAATCCACTTTGCAATGTACCTTGTATGTTATTAAGGATAGCACATTTCTAAATGATATTTGTTGGAATCCTCCAGAGATTCAATTATGAAGAAAAGTAGCATAATTTATACTAGATGGAATGTTAGAAACATTTCCTGAAACCATACAAGAAGTTTGAAGAAGGGTTGTGAATTTATGTCATTACTGTTCAATCTATTCATGTAGTTCATTCCCTAGCACCTGATTTTTTCCTCCCAACTTTTGAAGATATGACTGTGATCCACACACATGGATGAACACAGATATAGACTCCACTAAATAGTCACAATTGGCAAGATTTTCCACCACTAACAGGACAAGACAAATAGTGTAATCTGAGGATTAACCAAGAAATAGCTGTCACCTTCAATCTCAAAAATAAGTTCAATTAAAAAATAAATTCTCTTGACATTTCAGATTCTACTCAATTTGGACGAAGTGGGTGACTTATGCAATTTTGTCTTTATTTTCATTAGATAAGAAAATCAAGAAGATAGAAATAATAGGAAGAGTAGTCCACTATTTCATGGACCTGTAAGTTACCGTCCCATTTAGAATATCTAATCTTTGTGCACATAACAAGTGTAGAATGTAGGTTTTTTAGCCCACATAAACTTGTCACATGCCATTTGATGATGGAGTGTGTGAAAAGAAAGTCACTGCTGTTGAACTCAGTCCACATCCTAGTGGTTGAAGAGAACAGAGTAGAACTGCCCTGAGCCTTTCTGAGCCTGGTAAAACTGTATGAGGGCAGAAAACTGCATCTTGCTGTCACCGCGCTTTCTTGCTGTAGACATCACAGTTCTTAGTGAGCAGCCCAGCTGGAACTCACAATGCAATGCCACCAGAGATTTAATTCCTTCAAGAAGCTAACCAAGGAATTATATTAAGTGGTATAAGACAATTTACAAGAATTTGCCTGTTTCTCCCATTGATGCAGTTGTCAGTAGAACATACTTTAACATTCAAAAGTACGGACATTTTAATGGATGCTAAGATACACAGGTTATTTGTTATTTGTTTTCAACCTACAATTTGAAACAAATTTGCTTTTAGTTTTTCCTCTCCCTTGGCAAATATCTTACAACAACAACAACAACAACAACAGAAAACATATGTGTTCAAAGTCGAATCAACATTTGCCCCGATTTTAGGATTCAATCAAGGAATCAAAGATATTTTCAGTAGAGGGAAACAAAAATCACAGTCGTAAAATGCTTTGCATTACAAATGGAGATAAAAATCACAAGTAATGGACTGCTAAAAGAATAAATCATGCTGTCTTGGATGTAGTACAGCCAACACGTTTCTTAGAGGTTTCGATGGTGATTCTTTTTCTCATGAACTTCAGACACTTTATCCAGAGTGAGCTGTCCTGGACAAGGATCTTGTGCTTGGTAAAGTGGAAGCGCAACAGAAAAGAGGAGACCCTCACGGAGCTGATGGGCATATGGCTGCAAAAAATGGGCTCAGCATAATAGCAATTGTGAGGATGGGACAGTGTTTCTTAACTATGAAATCAGAGCTCACTCAAAAGCAGGCAGCAACAGCAAGAAAACTAAAACAAGTATATTCTTGAGAGATCTGCTTGGCCATCCTCCAGGGATTGTAGACATATGATTAAACATAATTTGTCAGGAAAAATTTGTTCATGCATGATCTGGAACTTTTGACTTATCTAGCAGTGACATAGCATATCCAGAATGCTTAAAAATTACACAATAAGATGCATAAAGCCTGGTAAAACTGAACTGGAGACTTAAAATAAAATATCGTTATAAAAGATGAATGGCTAGCTGAAAAAACAAATGAAAAGATATGTAACATCATTAGGAAATAAAAATGAAGTCACAATGGAGGACTAATGCACACCAATTAAGCACTCTGTGTGCTGCCAGTTACTCCACAGGAGCTGGGGAGACCGTCTGCTGTAAAGATCTACAGCCTCGGATATCTTCTATAGGGGAGCCAGGCATTGTAATGCACTCCATGGTAGGGATTTGATAGGGAGGCACATCTAATATATCAGTTAAAATTATACAAGGTTTGCCAATATCTTAGTTAACTAGGGCTGTTTATGCCATAGATATTGTATGGTGATATTTCATAAAGAGACATTTTTGTTTCTCAAAATTTAGGAAGGTAGGAATCCAAATTCAGGATACTGGGTTTCTCTTTCTATTGGTTCTGTAGGAAGACCACTGTCTCTGAAACTAGGGAAGTTTTACTTTTGGCATCTGTAGTCTTCCATCTCTGTCATTCCCTTTTAGCTCTTGCATGAAATTAACTGAAAATACACTCTGTTGTCATACAGCCTTATTAATATAATGGAATATTCATTTCCAACTGGGAATTTAGCTATATGTAGAGATGCTAGAATTCACCAAGCCTTTTGTAGGGATGTGAACAACTCAATTCATAACATTCTACTCTGCGATGTCCCCAAATTTATGTCTTTGCCATATGCAAAAGGCACTTAATCTCATCACATCATTCAAAAAAAATTCTAAAACATAGCCATGTCCAAAATACTAATTTAGAAATCATCTAAATTAAATATAGAGTTCATCAACCTCCACAGGTGGAAATATTCTCCAGGAAAAATATTCAGCCTGAAAATGACCCACAGATTTGTCATATGTCTGGACTAGACTTGCTTGCGTCTACAATTATGTGATATGAATTACTGTGTGTGTGTGTGTGTGTGTGTGTGAGAGAGAGAGAGAGAGAGAGAGAGAGAGAGAGAGAGAGAACTGGTGGCAGAGTGATTTAGCATTGTGCTGCAATCCTCCTGTCAGTATTTCAAAATCACCACCATCTCCTGTGGAGAAAGATTGGGCTTTCTATTCCTGTACACTCTAACTGTACAGTCTCAGAAACCTCTGGTGGTGGGGAGGGGTCTCTATGCGTCAGCAGTCACTCAATGGAACTCATTAGATAAATGATAGAGAGATAGAGAGGGGGATAGATAGACGCCATACATACTCGAGTATAAGTCAACCTGAATATCAGCTGAGGAATCTAATTTTACTACAAAGTAGATAGCTAGGCAGATGATAGATAGATAGCTATATCTGGTTTTGTTTCACTAGAAAGCCCAGATGAAGAGAATAATATTGAGAAATTAATATTTTTATCAGTCCTGATTTTTGCACTTGCAGATAATGCATTTTTACCATTGTTTATGGTCTTCCTATTTGTTTTCCTCCACATTTTCCTGTTTTTCTCTCTCAGTCTCATATTTACAAACCTGTCCTATCTATTCATTTTTATTAGGGTCCTTGGCTGGTTATTCAAGTCCTTCAAAATCAATCCTCCTGTTCTTTGCCAAGCCTTCTTCTACTATTTCCCAGCATAAGCCCTCTATTTCATTCACCCTGATTTCCTCATTATTTAATATGCCTTCTTAAATCCTGCCTCTTAGACTAAGCTCCCACCATTTCACCCACTTTATTCTACCTCAGGTATGCAATTTTATTCACTTGTAAGCCTCAGTCACAGGAGTATGGACAATGCAATAAGCAGAATTAAAGCAAGACTCAAGTCTCCAGTCATTTTTAAATTAGAGTCAAATAGTCCCTTTACAAAGATAATATGTTCTTTTATAAAATAAAATTTGCACTTTTTGAAGGAATTTGTTGGGTCACAAGGGGTGATTTTGCTATAATGAGAAGATGTAGGAATGGCTCAGTTAGCATTTCCAGGTCTTTTAGCAAAGGATACAGTAGAGGGTCTCACACAAAATAGGGGGAAATGTTGGGAAAAATGCAAATTCCTAAAACAGGCCAGATATATTGGAGCAGTAGAGACTAAAAGAACTCCCATGTATCTCACTTCAAGATAACCTTTGACCTTGGAACAGAAACTATTTGATAGGCACATTTTAACCAAATTGATTTATAAGTAATCTCTATAACCTGTGCATAATATGTTCTATTAAACAGCTAACTATAGGAAACCAAACTGTACACATCTATTTACTCAAAAGCAATTAAGAGAATTCAAACAAGAAAAGGGAAAGTAGATCAATAAAAGTGTTTAAAACAACAAAACAGAAATAATAAGTATGTCAGTTTTGGTTATCTGGAGAAGCAAACTCACTGAAGCTTGTTGCTGCTATTAGCCACCATGGAGTCTACAGGAGGGTCTGTTAACCCTCCACACAGCAGAAAGAAGCACTGATCAGTCCTGCGCGCTCCTCGCAGCCGCTCTAATGCAAGGCCATTGTTGTCGATGCTGTGTCAGCCTGTCTCAACGGGGACCTTTGTCTTCATCAATGACATATTGCTCTATCAAGCCTGGTGTCCTTTTCCAGAAATTGGTCTCTTATGAATACATGGCCAAAGCAAAATGGATAAAATCACACCATCCTGGCTCTTAAGGAACTTTCTGGCTACACTTCTACCAACATCAATTTTATCCCTGTGATAGTTCATGAATTTACATATTTTTAAAAAATACATTAACTCAAACGTGTCAAATTTCCTATGGTATTCTTTAGTCATTGTTAAGCTTTCACATGAAAAGGAGATCACTAAAAATAAGATAACTCTGGTGAGGTGTGCAAGAGCTTTCTCCCGGTATAGCTGATTTGGCCAATGCCAAAGGTGCCCTTTGATTTCTTGACTGCTGCTTCCATGAACATTGATTGTGGATCCACATAATATGAAATTCTTGACAAAACCGATTTTTTTTTCTGTTTGACGTTATGTTATATATTGATCCAATTATGAGGATATTTGCTTCAGGATTTTGAATGTTCATATTGGTATTCCATAAATCCACTGCTACCATTGCTCTTAAGAGCCATACACTTGCCTCTGACCTATAGTGTACGTAGACACAACAGAATGAAACATTGCACAATCCTGGTCCACCCTCAGTGTTTTCTTCCATGCCTAAATCCATGCTTGCAGGTGCTATGCCAACACATTTCTGGAGGTCATGTGGTCTATTCTGACAATATGTAGAAAATATGTATGACCAAATCTCCTTATCCTTGCCTTTAGAAAGACTCTGGCCATACTTCTTTAAAACTTGGTTTGTCTTTTTAACACTTTTGGGAATTTTCAATATTCTTTACCAAGACTAAACTTCAAATTCATTAATTCTTCTTTGGTCTTTCTTATTCAAAGTCCAACTTTCACATTCATATGAGAAAAGCTATGATACCATCCTTTTGACCAGGCACACATTAGTCTTCAAAGAAATATTCCTGCTCTTCAGCAATATAAAGGAGTGTTTTACAGCAGATTTACCTAATTCATCTTTTAATTTCTTAACTTCCTTGAGGATTAATTGTGAAACCAATAAATAAATTGAAATTCTGTGATTTAATAATATTTTCAATGTAACTTGGATTTATTTTTATATCTATTTTAATCAAATAGCATTTCTTAGGATAGTTACCAGTCTTTTAAGACAATGATTTGTCTTCTTTCCAAAATTTTTGATGTCTTGCAACTTTCAATGTTTTGCACATGAATCCCTCCATATTTAAATAAAGCTTGCATTTTTTTTTCACTTTTCTCAGCTCGAGATAAGCTGAGTACCTGTGAGGTATTTTTTCCCCATTTGTGGCTGTCTGCCTCCACAATTTACTAAAATAATTTGTCTTCTGGAACTACTCTTTGAAGTTTTCTCTTTCAAATTATCAACTTTTCATTTATTTTGTTGTTGTTGCTGTTGGTGCCATGGAGTAGTCCTGACCTAGAGTGACCCTGTGTTCAAGAGGACAAAGCTTCACCCCTTCATGCCCCATCATCCCAATCATTTGTCCCTATGCTTAGGCTGATATTTGCATCAGATCTCTCCATCCAACTGATGAATGGGGCGTCTTCTTTTCCACTTCCACTCTATTTTACCAAGCAGGATGTCCTTTTCCAGGGACTGGTTTCTTCTGAGATGTCTAAAGTATGTAAGACAAAATCATGCCATCACTGCTTCTAAATAAAACATATGAGTGATGCATCCTCAAAGACATTAGTTTGTCCATTCACCATTCACGATATTTTCAATATTCTTCTCCAACACCCAAATCCAAATGCATGTTTCTTTTTCTGTCACCCTTATTCAATTTCCAAGTTTACATGGATATGATGCAAGTGAAAATATCATGGCAAGGGTCAGGTACATCTTATTCATCAGAGTAACCCACTTGCTTTTCAACACTCTGGCATGGTATTGTGCAGCAAATTGGTTCTTTACAACACATCCTTTGATCTCTCCACTGATGTTTCCATGAGCGTTGTTTATGGACACAAGCAAGGCAAAATCCTTGACACCTTCAATCTGTTCTCTATATATCATGATGATGATACTACCTATTGGTTCGACTGTAATAAATCTGGACTTCTATACATTGAGTTGTAATCTATACTGAAAGCTACAATATTTGACCTTCATCAACAAGTACTTTAAGTTCTATGCATTTTCAACAAGTAAAGTCATTCTATTTGCATATTGCAGGTTTTTCATAAGCATCAACCTTCACTTTATATTCTTCTTCATATAATACAGTTTTTCTGGTTATTTGTTAAGCATGCGGATTGAATACATGTGAGAAAATACCACACTGACACATAATTTATCTGAATTTAAAGCATTCAGGATTTCCTTGTTCTTTTTCACAACTGAATCTTCATCCACATAGAAGTTCCATTTATTTTTGCTAAGCTAAATTCAAATCAACTTCCAGGATCTCTTTTGATAATAACTTTGTTCACCCCACTCTTTTTATGGTGTTTTCTCTTGTTTGTTTGTTTAGTTTTTATTGGGTACTCATACAGCTCTTATCACAATCTATCCCTGCATCCATGTGTCAAGAACATTTGTACATTTGTTGTCATCATCTTTCTCAAAATATTTTCTTTATACTTGATCCTTTGGTATCAGTTCCTCTTTTACCCCTCTCCCCCTGCCTCATGAACATTTGATAATTTGTAAATTATTATTATGTTGTTATATCTTAGATTGTCCTATGTCTCCCTTCACCCATTTTTCTGCTGTCCATCCCCCAGGGAGGAGGCTATATGTAGATCTTGGTAATTGGTTCTTCCTTTCTACCCTTCCCTCTCTCCACCCTCCTGGTATTTTCACTCTTAGAACTGGTCCAGAATCCATCTGTTCTGGATTTCCTGTATTTCCAATTCCTCTATGTACATCCTCTGTTCTCACTGAATTTGTAAGGGAGAATTGGGATCATGATGGTAGAGGGGGGAGAGAGGACACATTTGGGAACTAGAGAAAGTTTTATGTTTTTTTATTGCTACACAGTACTCTGACTGGCTCATCTCCTCCCCTCGAACCTTCTGTAAGGGGATGTCCATTTGCCTTCAGATGGGTCTTGGTTCCCCAATCTGCACTCCCCCACATTCAAATAACTTGATTTCTTTGTTTTTTGATGCCAGATACCTGATCTTTTCGGCACCTTTTGATCACACAGGCTGGCGTGCTTCTTCCATGTGTGCTTTGCTGTTTCTGAGTTAGATGGCTACTAGTTTACTTTCAAGCCTTTAAGACTTCAGATGCTATCTCTTTTGATAGCCAGGTACCATCAGCTTTCTTCACCACATTTGCTTACGCACCCACTTGTCTTCAGAAATCATGTCAGGAAGGTGAACATCACGGAAACCCAGTTTAACAGAACAAAGTGTTCTTGTATTGAAGGAGTTACTAGAGTAGAGGTTCAATGTCCTTTGGATGCCTTAATACTAAAGCTAGGAATATATGCACATAGATCTATTTCCCCATTATCATATATTGATATATTTAAATATGTACTTACCTCTGTTTAGACTTCTATAAATGCCCTTTGCCTCCTTGTTCTTTCCTCTTGTTCCTTTTACTTTCCTTTTGGCCCTCTCTCATGCTCAGCCTTCATCTGCATTTGCATAATTCCTCTCCCTTACATTACCTATGATTAACCCCAACCAGGCCTCTCACACTCTTCTCACCACTTATTAGTTATCACGTATTGTTGCCTTGTCCCTGGGTTTGTTAACAGCACTTCCTTTCCCCCAACTCTCCCTTTCCCACGTCCCACCTGACCTCTCAGTCCAACTGTTTTCTCCTTTAGATTGTTTAGCCAGCATATCTTATCTAGATAGACTTGTGGAAATAATAACATTCACAAAAACAGGACAGAGCACAAGAAACAAGACCAACAAACTGATAAGAAAACCAAAAATTAAAACCTATAAATATTTCAATGACTGTTTATTGGCCTTCAAGAGTGTTTTCTAGTCAAGTCTGATGGAGTGCCATATCCTGGTCCCAAAGTCTATTTTTTCCCAGTCTATTTTTGATACTCATACAGTACTTCCTTGCTCTGCTCACTTTGCTGTTCTGTTGCACTCCCTTAGTGTGTTGCCTTGGTGTGCAGGGGCAGTTCCCATACTTTGTCTCCAGTGTTGTTCCCTGTAGCACTATGGGTCAGTGAGAGATGCCATATCTCATCGTGGGGCTGGACATATGGTCTTCTCTGTGAATTGTCTGCTCTGAGTGCAGACATTGTCCTCAAAACTTGGTGGGCCAGGAGGTGCTCCACTCTCTCTTCCTCTCCCTTCATTTTCTCTGATCAGACATCCCCCTCTCCTTGAGCTGTAGCTTCAGAGCTGTCTTCTGAAGTAAATTCGTTTGGGAAGAGAAGACGCTCTCCACTGCTATTCCACTGTAGTTGGGATTGGGATTGTCCATCAGACCTTGCTACTGCTTCCCTACTTCATGCCAGTATGTTGCATTCACAACTAGGAGCACACAGTTGAAGTCTGGTCCCTCTTCCCCTGTGGACCTATAAACAATACCCTCACCTTGGTTGGGTTAGTGCCCTGTTTACTTGATACACATTTCTTTCCTCCCCCGACCTTCTCTCCCACCCCTTCCTTTTTAGTTGGCTATCATATGTATTCTTGGATTTGGTCTGGCCGCCTGCCATACTAACAGGACCGCACCCAAAAAACATTAACTAATTTCTCCTGGTTACATTACACTTTATCAAACCTTATCAGGCTTCCTACACCCTTCTCATCACCAATTTTTGATCACTTGTTGTTCCCTCATCTCTGGGTCTGTTACACTGTAAATTTTTCCATAAGCCCCTTTTGCATTTTTTTAAGCTTACCTCAGCAGACTCATGTTGTACTTGTCTTTTTGTGCTTGGCTTACTTTGCTTAGCATGATTTCCTCCGGTTTTTGCCATGTAATCATGTGCATCATATGTTCATCACTGCTTTTTAGTGATGCTTAGTACTGTATGTATTGTTTATATGTATCAAAGTTTTTAAATGCATTCATCAGTTGAAGGAAATTTGGGTTATTTCCAACTCCTTGCAATTGTGAACAGTGTGGTGATGAATATTGGAGCACAGATGTTTGGCCATAGCTTGTTTCTTGTTTTTTTCTGTGTATATGTCCAGTAGGGGGATTGCTAGTTTGTATGGTAGCTCAATCTCAATCTGTATTAAATATTGCCAAATTGATTTCCTTGGTGGCTATACAGACCTACAGGTCCACCAGCAGTGGACCAGAGTTTCTATCTCTCCACAGTACTTCCAACACCTGTTGCTTTCTGAGTTTTTGAATTGGGCTGTCTTTGAGATTGTTAGGTGGTATCTCATTGCTGTTTTGCATTTCTCATATGCCCATTCAGATTTCTTCCTCTGTACAACTTCTTTTCATGTCCTTTGCCCCCATCCTCAGTGGGCAATTAGTTCTTTTTATTTCTTTTTGAAAAGTATCAGAGTATTGCAGGTTTTAGTAATAAGGCCTTTCTCTGATATGTCATTGCTAAAGATGTTTTTCCAGTCTATAGCCTCTCTTATTACTCTTTTTGGATGTACACAGGTGTTTTATCTTCAGTGTATCTGACGAACCATTTTTTTCCTCCTCTATGTTTGTATCCTTCTCTATTTCTGATAACCTATGTGTTCTCTGTGTGTTATTCCAGGGAAACAAATTCAGACACACATATGGAAATAAGGGAACGGCTTAAATATAAGAGAAATGGAACATTGAGAAAGCATCCCAACCCAGTCCAGTTCAAAGTCATAAGTCAGATATTAGCCCATATCTCTGACACCAGTCTTTAATGTCTCCTTCCAACTCACAAAGCCATATGCCAGTGGGTGCAGAGTCCTAGCACTTGCAGGGATCCCCTCATGGCTCCTCGCTTCCAGGACTCAGGGTTCATCAACAGTATCCAGTGGTAGTAGAAGCAACTCAGCATTGGCAGAGGTCTCCACATGACTTTTCCAGCTTCAGAGGTCTAGTTCCATCAGGGTAAGACCATGTGGCTTCTTTCTCCTCTGGTTCCTGCAGCTCCGTGGATGCTGCTATCTTGTCTTCTACGTAGTTTGTCATCTCTGAGACTGACTCCCAACAACTGGGGAGATGGCTTCTCATTTCCATGAGGGAAATGCCAGGAGATTTCCCCGAAGTTGTGGAGAAAGCCAGACCCCACAGAGGCTTCATTGGCTACTTAAAGGATATCTCCAGATTAACAGGATAGACTCCACCCCTACATCTCAAACATAAAATTGACGTATAGAATACATGACCACCACAATCTGTGCCAAAGTTCTCAGGTTGGTTCCAATTCCCTGATTGATGGTCCTAATAATTGGTGTCTTACTTTGAGGTCTCTAATCCACTTGAGTTTATTCTTGTGTGTGAAATGAGATAAGTGTCTTGTTTCATTTGTCTGCAGGTAGACATCCCTGTTTTCAAGCACCACTTGTTGAAGAGGACATCTGCTTCCCATTTGATGTTTTGGGAAAGCTTATGAAAGATCAGTTCTCTGTAGGCTGAACGATTTTATTTTTGGGTTTTCAGTGATTTTCTATTGGTCAGACTATCTATCATTATACTACTTCCATGTGAATTTGAGCACTGTGGCTGTATAACATGTGCTGAAGTCAGGAAAAGCAAGCCCTCCCACCTTTCCCTTCTTTTTGAGGAGTTCTCTGCTAATTCTGGGCTTTTTCTCACTCCATACAAAGTTGGTTGTCACTTTTTCCATAAAAAGATGAGGATAATTGTATTGAGTTTGAGATTGCATGAAATTTATATAAATCCTTGGGCAAAACCAACATCTTTATATTTTGAGTCTTCCAATCCATCAACATGGTATAGTCTTCCATTTGCTGAGGTTATTCTTGGTTCCTTGTAACAGTGTTCTGTGGTTTTCCTCACATAGATCTTTATTCTTTTAGTCAGGTATATCCCTAGGTATTTCAATTTGTGTTTGACTATTGTCAAGGGTAGTGCCTTTCTGATCTACTCTTTTGTGGTCTCATCCAATGTGATATATGTAGCAATCAAATTGACTTCAGTTTATTTATCTTGTATCCTGCCACTCTGCCATACTCCTCTATTGCTTCCAGTATTCCCCTGGAGCTTTTGGGATTTTCAATGTACAAAATCATATCATCTGCAAATAATGATAGTTTTAACTCTTCCTTCCACAGGCAAATACCTTTGATGTCTTTTCTTTGCCTTATGCTATTAGCTAAAACCTCTAGTACGATGTTAAATAAGAGTGGGTGCAAAGGGGATCCATGTCTAGGAGACCTTTCAGTGGGATTTTGTTTGTCTGTTTCCCATTGATTACCATGTTGGCTCTTGATTTGTCATCTATAACTTTTATTGTCTTATGGATTTTTCCTTTCACTTCTATCTTCTCTAGTGTCTTAAACAGGAATTGGTATTGGATGTTGTCAAATGCTTTTTTTCCCCATATATCAATATCATCATGTTGTTCTTATAGTTTTTTATGTCCATGTCATAAATGTTACTAATGGTCTTTCATATGTTGAACCAGCCCTGCATCCCTGGTATGAGTTCCACTTGGTCCTGGTGAATTATTTGTTTTATATACTTGCATGTTCTATTAAGGATAAATTTTCTTAAGGATTTTTCCATCATTGTTCATTAGGGATATTGGATCATAGTTCTCAGCATGGAACTTTTATAGAGATGGATTTCTTCTAATGGATTCTTTGAGTTTTTCCTTGTCAGAGAAGACTCTTAATTCTCCGTCTATCTTGATAGACAATTTGACGGAGTAGAGTATTCTGGGGTTTTGTGTTATTTTCCTCAAATTTTTGGAATATATTACTCTACTCTCTCCACTACTTCACAGTGTCCATTGAGAGGTCTGAGCATATTCTTTTTTTGGGAACCTTTAAATGTGATTGCTTATTCTTCTGTAGCTGCCCTAATGATTTCCTTCTTTTCCTCAAAGTTGGATAGTTTAAGTATATGTGTCATGGTGACATCTTAGGATTGAGTCTAACTGCTGTTCTCTCAGCCTTCTGAATGTGGCCCGGTTTTCATTCATTAAGCTGGGGGAGTTTTCCTCCAAGAATTATCTCATTATTGTTGCAGATGACTTTTTTGTTAGGTCTATCAGTTATTCTGATGTTTCTCTTCATAGCATCAGACATAGCTCTTAGGTTTTCTTCAGCTGCTCTGATGATCTTATTAGATTTTTGTCAATGTTTATTACATTCTGCTTGGCTGCCCTCTAGGTTGTAGGTGAGGTTCTCTGTTTATTCCATTATATTCACAAAGTCCAGGAGTCTGCTACTGGTTTTTATTTTCTCAACCCTAACCTGTTGGTGTATGGACTTTATCTCCTCTATCATTTCGTCCTTTTTAGGATTGCTTCCTCCCCATCTTGTATGACACCAAGCAGCACTCTGAACGTTTCTTTTTGTGGCAGATCTATGTCTGCCTTTATGCACAATGTTAGATTAGGACATCTTCTGCCATTGACTGTTGTTTCTCCTATTTTATCATTGAGGTCATGTGGGATGATTTCTGCTTGCATTGCATTGTTTTAAAGGATGCAGGTGCCATTTTCTAGGAAGTCAAAGAGTACTGGTTCTCTTTGGGAGACTTGTAGGAATGCTTCTTCAAACTGCCTGCAGCTAATATCACTATGGAATTGGCCTATCACTTTATCTTCCTGTGGCTTCACTGTTTCCCTAGTCAACCAGTATTCTGGTATTTGAAAAGAAAGCTGGGTGGTCCTCTCAGGGGAACTGCTTGGTTGTTGTGGACCCATGTGAATGGTGCTGTACTGGCTTATCTCATAAGAAGCGATGATTGTGTGATCAGTGGCAGCTTGGGGGTACCACAATGAGTGTGTGGGAGTGCCTGCTGCAAGGGAAGTGCCACAGAAACCTTATGGTTTGAATGTTGTAGAGTACTGGGAATGGTGGATGGAATTTCCCTGGTTAGAAAGATCAATGTGGAGGTTGAACAGAGGTTCCCATAGCAGATAGAGCATCAGGGAATGTTCATTAAGCTGCTTTAGACTGTATCAGGGACTATGACAGGCAAGAGAAAGCTACCAAAGCCACATGGGACCACAGTGGACAGATATGAGTGCCCCCAGCCACACTGGCTGGAATTCCCAGGAAGAAGTTGAGCAAAATATCCCCGAGTGGAGGAAGAGTGGGCTTTCACCAGTCTCTGGCTATGCTGTACAGGATGGCACTTTCCCAGCTAGCAGGATTGCAGGTGCAATTGCCCTAGGTCTGGAGGTCAGATCAGCATTGGCATATGAGTGGAAATGTAAAAGGCAAAGTGGAAAAATAAAAACAAACAAACAGACAAACAAAAAAACTAAGCCCATTGAGAATGTGGGGTCGGGTGAGGTGGCAAATAGAGAGAAAAAAGGGAAACAAAAGTTATGATATAGTGGAGTCTCTGATCGTGGAGCTGTAATTGTTTAATGCCCCAAGGTAACTCTAGTCTGTGGCAGTGTTGAGATAAAGCCCCTAAACCAGCTCCAAATGACCCAGACAATATCTGAGACCAGAGCAGGGGGCTAAGATCAAACCCTAACTGATCTCCACTGTGGTAAGTCAAAATTCTCCAGCCCTTCAAAGCCTTGTGAATCTATGCCTACTTATCTGTGATGCTTCTCCCCTGATCCAACAATATTGAATTTCTCTTAGTAACTATCTTGAGCTAATTTCCCCAGAGTTCCTCTGGTATGTGTTACTAAATTGCCATATTCCCAGAAGTCATCCTTTTTGGCTTCTTCTTCTTCTTCTTCTTCTTCTTCTTCTTCTTCTTTTGTTATTAAGTCATTGTATTTGCGACTCATACAATTTTTTTCACTATCCACACATAAATCAGTTGTGTAAGGGACTTTTGTACATGTGTTTCCCTCATTGTTCTCAAAGCACTTGCTTTCTACTTGAATCCCTGGTATCCACTCCTCATTCTGCCCCTTCTTCTCCATTTCCCGCCCCCATGAACTTTTGGTAATGTATTAATTATCATTATTTTGCTATATCTTACACTATCCAATGTCTCCCTTCACCCACTTCTCTGCTGCCCATCCCTCGGGGAGGAGGCCATATGCAGATCTTTGCAATCTCATCTCCCTTTATATCCTACCTTCCATCCACCCTCCTATTATCAACCCTCTCACCACTGGTCGTAAGGAGTTCTTCTGTCTTGGATGCCCTGTGTTTGCATTTAAAAATGATAGGAACATTGTATGTTGCCACAATACACCTTGACTGCTTCATCTCATTCCTGAACCTTCTCTGAGGGAATGTCTAGTTGCCAGCAGGTGGGTTTTGGTTTCCAATCTGCCCTCCCCCTCATTAACAATGATATGATTATTTGTTCTTTGATGTCTGCTTTCTGATCCCCTCAACAGCTCGTTATCACCCAGGCTGCTGTGCTTCTTCTATGTAGGCTTTTGGCTTTTCAGCTAGATGGCTGTTTGTTTATCTTCAAGCCTTTAAGGCCCTAGACTCTACATTCCTTGATAGCTGGTCACCATCAGCTTTCTTTGCCACTTTTGTTTATGTGCCCACTTTGTCTACAGCGATCATATCGGGACAGACTGTTGTGCTTCTTCCATGTGAACTTTGTTGTTTCTTGGCTCGATGCCCACTTGTTTATCTTCAAGCCTTTAAAACTCCAGACACTATATCTTTTGATATCTGGCACAATCAGTTTTCTTCACCACATTTGCTTATGCACCCATTTTGTTTTCAGCACTCATGTAGGGAAGGTGAGCATCACAGAATGAGGGATTGTTAGAAGAAAGTGTTCTTGTGTTAAAGGAGTACTTGAGTTGAAGCTCCATGTCCATCTGCAATCTAAATTCTTAACATATAGATATGAGAGAGTAGAGATACCAGGAAGATTAGGGGAGGGTGAGGGGAGAAAGGGGGTATTGATCACAAGGACCAACCTAGAACCTCTTTCCACGGGGATGTATGACGTAAAACTGGGTGAGGGACAATGGAGGACAATGTAAGATGTGGGAAAAATAATTCTAATATATCAAGGGTTCATGAGGGAGTGTGGACAGGGGAGGGAGGAGGATGAAAGGATGACCTGACATCTGGGACTGAGGTTGGAAGAGAATGCTTTGAACATGATGATGGTGGCATATGTATAAATGTGCTTGACACATTGAAGGAATGTATGAAACAAGATGTTAAAGCCACCTATAAAAGTATGTTTAACAAACCTTATACTTGGTTATTAAAGGCCTTAATCCTTGAGATAATTATAATATCTAGTTTTTCTTGGTAATGACCACATTCGATTGCCCTCTCTCATTCAAATGGCATTCCTGTCTTGTTTGTATGACAATTAATTTTTAATTTTATTTTGGACATTTTGGCTAGCATTTAGGAGATGTTGAGTTTTCTGAATATATTTTATTTTAGCAGAGAGCACATTGTTTTAGGATCAGTATGCAAATCCTAGCCTACTTTTATAGATTGGTGTTCCAGTTTCCCTGTTTGTTATCTACTTTTCAGAGTCTTAGTGATTTACTTGGTTCATATAAGACTCTTACTGATCTCTGCTAGTGCCTCTACATACAGTAAAAATGGCACTCACTAGACATTTAAAAAATTTCCCACTTGGGCTATCTGGTGCCTCTAAGTGGGGTAAGGGTATTCACTAACCTAAAGAATAAAGAGTAAAGAATTGCTTATATTGATGGGATTCTGGGCCACCAGTGTCTCTATATTAGCAGCAAAGTCTCAACCCCAGTTGAGATCAGTGGTTCCTGGGCCACGCAGAATTCTCCATATTTATGCCTCCTGTGTTCTCTATTGTGTCAACAAGGCTCTTGAAGACAGGAAAGGAACCAGCCCAGCTAGATCTGGAGACAAAGGGCCTGTGGGTAGGGAACTATAAAATGCACTGTTTATGGGTTAATTTTCTAGTCCTAGGGTCACCTGGTGGTAAAGTGAGTTGAGCATCTGGCTGATACCCCAATAGCCACTCTGAGGTCTAAAACTCAGGCTCTCCTATATCCTCCTATATCCTCAGGCTCTCCTCTGCTCTCCTATATCAAGGAGTTCTGAAAAGACAGGAATGTTTAGAAACTGATTGTGCAGGTAATTACACAATACTGCTTGATGGGATTGAACTATGGAATGGATATTTATTAATTCCTAATTAAAAAAAGATTCATTATGAAAAAACAAACAAAAGCTTGTAGTTCTCTAAGATTTTATATTTCTTTCATACTATGTTGTGATTATTATTGATTATCTGAAGTTGTTTCCTTTTGAGTCATGACCCAACAGCAAGGGAAAGCTCTGGGAGCTTACTCCATCTATGTCATTCAAGTCAACTCTACCTTGAAGAGTCTCTTCTTGCCTGGTCATATGTTGAGGGTCTTCCAACCTAGGGGATGCATCTGAGAGCATTAAAGCTGACAATGGACCACTGAAATCTAGATAGCTTTCAATGGCATCACTCCTGAAGCTTACAGCTTATTTCTTCTGTGTAATCAGTTCTGAGTTTGGAAGATGTACTTAAGTTTGTTCACCATGAGTGACTTTGCTGATATTTACAATACTGGTGACAGAGATTCTAGTATCAAAGTAATTTGTAAGACCCCGGAGTATGATAAACTCACAAATCAATGAAGCTTATGTGTGTGCGTGAACATTTATCAAGAAATGGCTCACATAGTTGTAATAAGTCAGATGTTTTGTTAGAGGCTTCTCCTGACTCGAATAGCTCTAGTTCTGAGAAACCCAAGAGATCACAACAGACATATGGCCGTGAGGCAAATGAATCCAGGCTCAACAGGCCACTGATGATACCAAAATTTTGTAGACAAAACAATAGGCTCTTAGTTCACATAAATGCTAGAGGTCCATGTTGGATCCAGACCCAGTCCAAAACAAGAAGCTTTTCAGTGACCACTTACAGTGGAAGCAGGTCGTACATATTTTTAATTAATTGGTTTCTCATAGCAAATCTTGTGATGAAGATGTGTTAGATCTTACCATGTCTTGCATCTTTTATTATCCTAGATCTCATCATGAGGGATTTAAGTGGCAAAACAAAAAACAAAGATTGCCCTTGAATCCATATTAACTCATAGCCACTCATAGGAGAGTGTAGAACTTTACCTGTGGATTTTCCCTATAGTTTCTCCTGATTTCAAATTCTTGACACCCCAACACATCACCTGCTATTTTGAGGGATTGCTGGGTGTTAGCTGTCAAGTCTTTCAGAACCTTGGCCCATAAAGTTGGCATATGACTTGAATTATCATGATTAGATCTCAGACATACTGTTAATAAAAAGCCTGTTTCAAAATAGACAACACTAAGACATGTAAGGATTTGATGCAGACCCCTTAAAGCTCACATTTATTATGTGAAGTTATCATTGAGATTTAAATCATCTTTATAGATTTTATCAATATGCATTAAGTGGGAGAAGAAAAGCAGTGCTTTTTTTGTAGAATTGTGGCAAGAGGTATTATTTTAAAAATTATTTGTTTACAAAGAGAGACTTGTATTTCATTTCACCATCAACTTTGACTGGAAAGTATGACTTAAGATACACTCTCTGGACAATTCTTGTCCTATCTTCTGCAGTTGCCAGTAATATGATTGTGTCTCTGACTTTTCTTCTTTTTATGCAAGCGAGGTGTTACACTCAGATAGGAGCTGCTCCACCAGCATCGAACTAGGATGTAGAAAACCTGGCCTCAAATGATGCAGCAACACATCAGACTGACAGAACATGGAAGAAAAAAAATTTGGTTTTATAAAACATTGGGTCTTAGGGATTTTAGCTTTTGCAAACTTTCGTCAATTCAGACAGAATCTTATTTTACTCTCTGAATTTAAAAGGATTGAATATAATAATTGTTTAGCAGGAGTTGTGCCAATTCACATTTTCTGCAGGTATCATTTAAATGATTCGTATTATATATAATTACACATAATTTCCAATTATATTCTATATATACAATTCTTTCTATTCATAGATAGAAAATATATATAATATATTGTGATAAAACTTTCTTCTGCTTATTATTTCAATCTCTTTCCCTTTCCATGCGTGTCACATTTATAGGTCCAAGTGTACTTTTAAATATTCCTTATATTTTACCTGAATTAACATAAATAAGCATCTCTCTATGATGGAAATTATCACTTGACTCCTAATCAAAACTTTAGTGGTTCTAATTCATGCAGAGGCATCTATGAATAAAGGTCAGGCAATATATTCTGAATTAGTCAGGCACTGGAAGACCTATGGAGACATTTTATCTGACATGTCACCAGTTGGAATGGAATGAATTGTGATGGCTATTGTTATTAGGTACCATCAAGTTGGTTTTGACTCAGAGTGACCAAATTTTCAACTGATTGAAATATTATTTGTTCTCACACCATCCCCAGGATTCTTGTTTTGTTTGGCCTGATTGTCACAGTTCATGCATCACTGAATTTTGCTGAGGGCACTTAAAAAAATCATTTTATTGTGGGCTAGTACAACTCTTATCACAATCAGTACATACATTCGTGTGTCAAGCACATTTGTACATCTGTTTTTTATCATCATTCCCAAAGCCTTTGCTTTCTACTTGAGCCCTTGATATCAGTTCCCCATTTATTTCCTCCCTCCCCACCCCCTGTGAACCTTTGATAATTTATAAATTATTATTATTATTTTGTCATGTGTTACACTGTCAAACATCTCCTTTCATCCACTTTTATGTTCTTTCCCCTAGAGAGGAGTCTATATGTAGACTATATGTAGATCTTTCTACGCCACCTTCCTTCCACCCTCCTGGTATTCTCACTCTCACCACTGGTTTGGAGGGGATTATGTGTCCTGGATTCCCTGCGTTTCCAGTTCCTATCTGTACCAGTGTACATCCTCTGGTCTAGGCTGATCTGTAAAATGGAATTGGCATCATGATAGTGGGGAGCAGGAAGCATTTATGATTGCTGAGGTTTTTTGTTTTGGGTTTTGGGGGGATTTTCCTCGATTTGATCAAGCACAAAGTCTTCATAGAATTATTTTTCTAAATAACATGTCCAAAATAGACTATAGAAGTTTTCGCATCTTTGTTCCCAATGTGTGCTCTGCCTATACTTCTTTCTTCTGGCTGTCTGTGATACCTTCAGTGAATGTCACCACCAATAGTTCATATATATGAATTCTTTGGTATTCTTTACACATGATTTTATGTACAAATGAGGACACTGAAAATACAACTATGGAGTCAGTCATATTTTAATTCTCAAAAAGAAATCCTTATTCTTTTGTGGTTTAATTAGTGGTTTAATTAGTGCTTAAGCCACAGATTTTCCTGGTAGAATAATGTTGTTTTATTTATTGATTGTTATTAATCATAAATCCAAACCCATCAAAATTCACTCTCTTACACACGTTATGTAACACACGTTATATAAGGTTTCAGAGACTGTAAATCTTCACAAGAACAGATGTTCTCATTTTTCTCCTTTGGATCAGCTAACAGGTTTGAACTACTAATCTTCCAGATAGCCATCTACTGTAGGCCACCAGTGCTCCCTCTGCAGCTAGTAAACAAAATAGAGTGAGGATGTGGTGTGAGGAGAATTATCTTCTTTGGATTCACAAGAGGGAAGAACAATCAGAGGCCATACCATGCAAAGATTGAGGCCCCTCTGACTAAGATCAGACATAGCTGTACCCTTCAACTCCCTTTAGTCATTTCTGACCAACCATCCTTCCCATGACACTTGGGTTCAATATTCTATTGTCGTGACCACATGATGCTCATATATAATACTCAAGACCACGGAGATTTATTATGGGTGCTAAAAAGTTACAAGTCAATACAAAAATCAAGAGTACAGTTCTGGGGTCCAGAATGTTTCTTTTCAAGAATGCTTACAGGTACTTCTCTCTATACAGTTCTCAGCTTCAGTCAAAGAATTTTTTTTCATCCATTATGCTCAGGCGAATATTACAAAGCTCCTTTAGTGTTAAAAATAATCTCATGTCAAAAGACACTTAGCTTTACTTATTTATTGGGCCAGAAAGCCTGATCTCTCTCTCTCTCTGGGCTATAGCTCTTCTTTCTTGGTGGTGAAAGAATTCCTTATCCCTTCTTCTAAGATGACTCACATAAATGGTGAAATGGTGGGGGGAGGTGCATGGAGCCGCCCGCCCTTTAAATTAAAGTCTTCACTTTATTTGTATGCCCCACTCTAGCATTTGGGAAAATTTCAAAGACTATGCTTAGACATTTCATACCAAATAATTTCACTTCTCTATGTATAAATTTTTATGTTTCTCACATGATAATTTACAAAAAAATGCACTGCACATTGTTCAGATCATGATTTTTTAAATTGATAAGTGTTTTATTAGAAAAGGTACCCCAAAACCCTAATATAATTTGCAGAGACTCATTTATAATCACAGGACAAAGGCATGAAAATGACAAAAACAAATTGTCCAGATGATGTACATCATCACTATGAAACCATGTGGTATCAATTATTCACAGTCAGGCTGCCACTTAAATAGAAAATGAATTACAAAGAAGCTGTCAAAAATCATGATTGGCAACACATCAATTCATCGGAATTAAAGGTAGAAATGAGAATGTGATTCTGATTGGGTTATATATACCCTTGCAGATAAGACAATAACTGCAAGATTTGTTCAGAATCCTAAATCATCTTACTCAGAATGACCCTAGCAATTTCAGCAATAACATGAAATTGTATTATTTAATGAATCTGAACCACCAACCTTGTAGGTAATAATCTACTGTCTACTAAGTTGGCTTTTAGCATTAGCAATTATAAATCATACTGAAATGAATAATCATATTTTTAAATTTCTTATACATAAACTGTGGAGAGTAGAAAAGATAATGGAAATTATCTAAGGAATCTTTGAAACCTATTCATTGTACAACTGAAAGGTAGAAGTATTAGGGATTTCTATTGAATGTCTTCACTAAACAAAAATTAGCTGGCCCTGCCACAATAAAACGTTTGGGCAGAAATCAGGCACATGCTGGGCACCTATGAGGACAATCCAAAGTTGGGGATGCTCCAAGGTCACTTAGACACAGGTGAAAATCAATTTAGGCACAGGGAACTATGCACCAGTCACCTTCTATCACATATGCCCTGAACAGAGACACTAAGAACAGCCAATACACTCAATCAAGCACCCACACGTGGGGACAGGAGGGGAGAAGTAACACAGACTAAGGGCAGGACACTCTTGTTCAGGTGCTCTCTTTAAGGTCAGATAGTGGAATGGCTCCTCTGGTGCCATCTGCCCTCTCAGAGCTCTCTCCTCCCCTCTCCTCTCCTCTTCTCTCCTCCCCACCTCTCTCCTCTCCTTTCCTCTCCTCTCTGCCATCTCAGAGTTCCCTCTCCTCTCCTCCCCTCCAGTCCCTCTTTTTGGGTCCTGGACTCCTCTTTTGGATCTGTAGACTCCATTAGCTGGCCATTTCCCATGCAGTTTTCTGTGCTTCCTGAAGCGTCCATTATCAGGCCGTGAATTTTCTCACAGTCCTGCCATACTTATGGCCTTGCACACTTGTACTGCCTGAGACTGCATTACCAGAAACTTCCCTTTCTCTCATAAAAGTTACGTGGATTTACAAAAGCGCATCTGCCATGAGAGTTATTTCAGTGTTGAAAAGCAAGAAATCGGGAAAACCTCACCAGAAACATCATGCTACAACTTATGTAGATTTCATTTCCAGAAATGATTGCTTGGTCAAAAGTACTTGTACTTTAAACTTGGACAAGTATTCAAAAATGTCTGATGATAGAGATTGAATCAATGTTTACTCCCTTTAACATCACATTAAGTTAGTTCTTTCCTTAAAGCCTTGCCAAAAGTCCATGTCCAAAATGCCTAAAAGTTTTGGTATTTTTATTCATTTGAAAGGTGAATAGTGGCAACTCAATGTAGCTTTAATTTGCATTATTGTCATTAAAAGAGAAGTTCATGTTAGTTTCAAAGATACTCTTTATTCTTTTTAATTATTGGTCCTATAACCTGCTTAGCAAATCAGCTCAAAATGGGGATCTATTCCAATTTATAACTTCTTTACAATATAGTTTTTTAATTATCAATTCTTCTTTAAAATTAGTTTCTAATTGCCATTTTTATAATTTTTGTTTTATGTTTTAGTATTTGGTTGGTTAATTAGAATATATATATATCCTTGAGTTCTTTATAGCAGATAGGTCTTTCACAGAATAATATGAATAAGTGTATAGATATATTTTCTAGTAACATCTATAAACATGAGTTTTAAGAGTATCAGATTTATATCTGGAGGTAAAATCAGAATCTGGCATAAAAAGAGTTCTTGTCATGATGAAGATAAATATTTTCACAAAGACAATTATTCTTTGAACTGGTAGTTTTAAAATATGGCACTCATCATAGTTGAGACATCTGTTCTCTTTGTCTAGCTCTATTTTCATTCTCTCTCCTTTTTTTTCTCTAACGCCCTCCTTCCTCCCAGCCCCTATTTCATTGTTGCTGGATCACAGCTAGGCTTTTTGTCAGCTTTCATTTTAGTTCTATAACAGCTAGGTTTTGAGTCCACTATACTGGGCCAGGAGTCTCAGGAGTTTGGCAATTAAGCCCTAGGAATTACTTAAGGCCACCACTTGTCTGTCAGTTTGGCATGCTATGGTGCTCATATATAGCTGTGATTCTGGAAGCTATGTTACAAGTATTTGAAATGCAGAACTTTCAGGCTAAGAAATGATTGTAGAGAGGAAATAGGAAAAAATAAAAAGAGAGAAGAAATACGTTTTCTACTTCTAAGGAATTAGCCACTGAAACATTGCATACAACATGGAAAAATTCATGGAAAGAAGTAGAACATTGTGAGAGAGAGTGCCAGAGGAAGATGGCCTGAGGTGAAAAGGCATCCACAATATGACTTGAGAGAAAGCTGCTTTCTTAAAGTGGACTCAATCATAATGAGGTGAGTGGAGTAGAATATGTGGTAGTAAAGACTTTGGGAAATTCATTTGCTTACAGGCCATGGTTCAAGGTGAAAAGAAACAGATATCCATTAGTAATTGAACTTGGAATGTATGAAGCATTAGCCAGGATAAATAGGAAGCTATGAAAAATGAAATGGAACATCAACATTCTATGCATGAATTAGCTGGAATGTACTATGATTGACTATTTTGAATGAGAAAATCATACGGTTTTAATATGCTGGAAATAAAACAAACAAAACAGTGACATTACATTTATCATTAAAAAGAACATTTAAGATGTATCTTGAAGTACAATGCTGAAAGATTATAAGATTAAATCTATAGTAAGATTATTTCTATTCACACTCAAGTATCCAATCAATGATTATTATTCAAATATATGCAACAGTCAACAAAGCTAGTGATGAACACATTGAATCATTTTATCATTGGCTTCATTCTGCTCTTGATCAAATATAGAATCATTGATAATTATTGGAAACGTTGCACAAGTTGGTAACAAAAAAGGAAAGCAGAAATCACATGATCAAATATTGCAAAACCCATCACCCCTTAATCACAAACACATTTTTCAGCAACACAAAACATGCTGACCTATCCAAATGGAACCCACAGAATTCAAACTGAATGTGCTACACAGAGTTCTTCAGAGAAACAAAACCAAGACACTAATAATTCTTTCTATAGATTTATGTACATAGAAACATATATAAAATAAGAAATAAACAGGTAACTAATCTATAAGGCAATACAAATGACTCAGTGTAGCTCACTTGCGTGAGAGAGGTAGTACACTGGCAGTCCTGAGGGCCGCCGAGTCGTCCTCTGTAGAGCAATTCAGGCTATCTGACCACATGCAGCAAACAGCACAACAGGTCACCAACAATCAGACTGACAACAGTATCCAGCAGTCCCCAGCTCAAAAGATGTATACTCCAGGAGCGTGGCGAAGCGGGTCTTGAAGGAACCTCAACTCACAGCAACACAGTCCTCGGATTAGGTGTCCCACAGGCAGTGTCACTTAGAGATGGAGGCACAGGACAAACAAGGCAGCTGGGTGGTTGTAAGATCCAAGAGTGAAAGAACCAGGCTGGGGCTTGCCGAGCCATTTCATTTCCGCCCTTCAATTGATCTTACATGTGTTCATTGGTCATGTTGTCACAGCAAACCTAGCCGTCTTCTTTGGCCATGTTGGCACAACAAGCCTACCTATCACACGGAGTAAAACTCCGGAAACCGGTGATGGAGAATCTCAATGTGAGCAGCCCAAACCAGGCCAGGTGTTAAATGTGAACAGAATGATGTGTAAGTCTATTCTAACAGACGGGATGCGCAATGCGGATACCACTAAGAATGTGTTAAATCACAGCCTGAGGAATTGTGGTTAGGGGCCTTGAGTTGGTTCCAATTAAGAAGGAATGTACAACAGAGTAAAACACTACCTAGTTCTGGGCCATCCTCATGATATTCTTATGTCGGAGCCCCTGGCTGCAGCCACAGTGCCAGTCCATCTTCATCTTACTCCCAGCCTCATTCCACCATAATGTCCTTCCGCAGGCATTGGTCTCTCATGACAACATCCAAAGTGCATGAGACACATGGATCACAGCCCAATTGGAATCAGTCTCAGGAAGTTTTCCTAAGGGTGTAGCTGCTGCCAGTATAGCCAGATATGGTGCAAAACATGTTTGCTTTTTCCTTGTCTGGGTCCTGTATCATGCTCATCACTCCTGATTCTTGGAACTTGAGTCAATGGCCTATTGTATGACCTGCTGACCTTGAGAGTTCGCAGTAACCTATTTTTTGATCTGTCAGTATTGCATCCATCCACCTTTAGAGCCACAAGCCTGTTTTCATACTGCTGCATGAATGAGGAGAATTCTCCAACTCCATAAACTTTGACTGCCAAGAGTTGCATCCCACCTGCAATGGAATGATCCACTTGTATAAATGTGTTAGCTGATATATTGATGCAAATTTTCATATGTACACATAGGTATAAACTTCAGTGAATTTACTTCTTTAAATAAGTCAGTTTTAGATTCATTTAAAAAATAAGTCAGTTTTAGACCATTTTACTTTGTCCAAAAAATAGTTTGACCAAGTATTTAGTTTAATATAATCTTTTCTAGGACAGAAAATTCAATGCAATACTTGTATAAAATAAAGCAGCATTTATAAGCATCAGCTTTCACACTGAGGGGTAAAAGGTATTGTCATTATTATACTGCATTTGAAGATGCTGGTTTTATATTTACTTATCAATAATTACCAACAGAGTGTCTTAGAATATACAACAAATTAGTTCTTTCTATTCTCCCTGAATAGTCCTACTTTAAATTGAATTATGAGGAAATAAAATTTTCTCTAAAAGAAGACTTACATTTTCTGCATAGCTATTAATTCAGTCAATATTTAGAAAATTGAAATCTCACCTGAGCAACATTCTGATTTTTCCTGATTCATAAAAATATTTCACAAAAAAAATATTTCACAATTTCATTTGACTAGTAATTTATGGAAATCAATATGAAACCAGAAATATACTGGTTTTTATCAATGGTGAGTTTTACATAGCCAGTAAAGGTAATCTATTACTCAATATTTTATGTATGTAGCCATCTGGAAATTAATAATTTTCCTAATAGATCTTACCTGAGTATCACAACTTCAAAGTCAGAAAGAAAATACCACCCATTTTTCTAACATAAACATTTTAATACCAATTGTGTTAGTCCAGGTAGACTAGAAAAACAAATCCAGGGAGACATTCATATGTGTAGAAGAAAGAACTTTATATAAAGAATAATTGTACATTCAGAAAACATCCCAGCCCAGTCCATATCCAGTCCACAAATCCAACATTAGCCTATATGTCTAACACTAATCTATAAAGTCCTCTTCAGACTCATGAAACATGTGCTGAATGTAGCAGGAAGATCATAGACCAGTGGGTGGGAAATATTGTGGACTCAGTGGCATTGTAAGAACCTCAATGCTGCCAGGGGCTCCTCCAGCTCAGGGCACTAGTGTTGGTCCCTGTGTCTTGTCAGTTGCAATGTCTCCCAGGCAGCCAGCTGAGAGAGTGCTATTCCTGCCTCCAAAGAGGAATACAGGAGTTCCCAGAATCTTCAGGAAAAGGCCATGCCCACACAGAAGCCTCATTTTCTATGACTGATTGAGAACCTAAACTCCATCCCTTCCCTCTAAATCCTCAAATTTATACCAGATGATGCAATTATCACACTAATGTTCATAAATCATAAATGCAGAGCATTCTTAAACCCAAGCATGTGAACTGATAGGGCACTCTAAATACCCCTTGCATAACATAAGTGCATATTGGAGCGTGTACTAAGGTATAATATAAGAAAGGGAAGAACTTGAATTTAAAAATGTCATTCCTTCACTTTTAGTGTGTAATTTGTGAAATGCTTTCTGGTGAAAATTATGCATGCTGATTTCTTCTTTTTTTTTGCATGCTGATTTCTTTGGTATTTTATTTGTACTTTTTATTATGAATTAAATATAAGTTTTCAGAGTAGATAATTAAGTTTACATTTAGTAATTCATACACATTTGTTTTGACTCATCCATCTCAATTCCCCAATGTACTATTACTTATCCACTTCCTCCTTACCTGTTTCTAGTCTTGCTTCCTTCCTAGCAATCTGAATCTATGCTTGAATGAATACTAAACTTTTATCTGATTACTATTATTATTATTATTATTATTAATGCATGGGTAGTTAAGTTCCAATACTGCAAGATGGACAAGGACTATAGCCTTGGGAATTCAACCCGTCTCTATCTGACCTGAGCTCTTTTATGTAATAATGTTCTCTTTCAGTTTTCTTCCACTCTACTAAAGTTTTATAATATGATCCTCTTCAGCCCACTCGGTAACCAGGCATCGTCAAGTTCTTGTTTTATGGCTTGGAGATGGATATTTGCTTGGTACAGTAGTTCATTGGACTAATTGTTCCCAGGAACCTTTCAATATGCATGACATTTGTAATCTCACGTTGGAAGAGACCGGTAGGTGCACCTTACGTGTTTGCTCACAAACTTATTAGACCTCAACTGCTACTCATGAAGGATGGATGCAGACCATTGTCTTTAGAAAGTAGGCTACGTGAATTAACCTTGGCATCCCCAGAGATGATTGTATTCATCCTCCAGTCTCAGTGACTCATTATTTTCAGGTGTTTGATTCTAATCAGTTTTCATTAACTCTGACTCCTGTATGCAACAAGAATTCATTGTTTCAATTCTCTTTGCCCTGTATGGAAGAACAAATTAACTTTGTTGCAAAGGTAACTTCACATGCATAAATATCCTTTGTTAAACCTAGTATACTCCTACTCTCTCTCCTGTATTTGTTCAGCATGTATGTTTATGTATATATGTCTAGGCAAATACCTATTGGTAGATTACCACCATTGCAAAATTATTTATATTTACTATTAAAGATGTGTATATATACATATATACTATACACAAGTACTGCCATGATAGTATTTGGCCCTGTTGCTCTTTATTCTTGAAAGTCTCACAGTGTCTTATGCCTGTATAGTTTTTCTCTAACCTGTCTCTTATTATGTTCTGTATAGTGGGTAACATGTTGGGCTGTTAACCATAATGTGAGTGGTTTGAAATCACCAATTTCTCTGAGAGAGAAAGATGATGTTTTCTATTATTATAAAAATTATAGACAAATAAAGCCACAGGGGTTGTTCTACTCTGTCCTATGCGATCACTGCGAATCAGAGTTGACTTGACAGCAATGTGCTTGGGTTTAGATGTTTGACATAGGAAAGCAAACCTTGGATATATAGTGGCTATGTTTTGTGCTGCTAGCCACAAAGTCAGAAGTTCAAAACCACCGACAACTCTTTGAGAAAAAGAAGAGACTTTCTACTCTGAAAGAGAGTGTCAGAAATCCATGGGGTATATATTGGGTTCCACCTACAGAACTTTAGGTTGGCAGTCTAACACTTAACACAATGAACCATCAGCTGTTTTCATCATTGGTATTCTCAATTATTCTATAAATTTTAATAATAATAAAGTATACTGTGCATAATATTTATAAATAGACATGCATATCTTGGTTACAGGGATGTACCCCTTTTTTCACAGACATGAGCACAAAAATCATTTTATATATAGAGACTACTGTTTGGGAACAGAATTTATGGTGAGAGAGATAATTTACCTGTTGATAAAACATGAGTGAGAATAAGTGTTTTATTGGGGTGGTTACATTTGTCTTATTCTTTATCCTTGTAAAAGGAACTGGTGTAAAGGTGAATGCTGAGATTTGAGAGAAAAGGGGTGAGGTAGTTACCTATTCTGGTATCAATTTGAGGAGTAAGAGTGGAGGGATGGAGTGTAGCCTGTCAATCTGGAAATAGTCAATGATACTGCTATGGGCATGGCCTTCGCCTGAGAATTCTGAGAAATATGGTCATTCCTTTTTGGAGACAGAGCCATTGTCTCTCTTGGTTCACTTCCTTGGGGACTTTCTACGGACAACACTGGCTTGAAGACTCTCCACTGACAAGGCTGATTTCCTGGGAGACATCTCTGAGGAGAAGCCACATGGAGCTACCCTAGTGTGCTGAGCCCGACAAACCACATGGATGCAACCAGACCTCTGAAGCTGGAGGAGACACTTGGAGACCCCTACCAGCACTGAGATGTTTGCAACACTAATGGATCCAAAGATATTCCACCTATCTGGCTTGTTATCATTTGCATGTGCGATCATTGCATGTGTTTAGTGGGTCTGAAGAAGACTTTACAGACTGGTATCAGACATATTGGCTAATATCAAACTTATGATGTTGGACTGGACTGGGTCAGGATATTTTCTTAATTTAAGTTGCTCTTGTATATAAAGCTTTTTCTTATACACATAAAAGTGCTTATGAATTTGTTTCTCTAGTCTACCTGGATTAACGAAAGGGGCAATTGTCTTTCTAAATGCATTATCACTTTTTTGCCCTTATTCAGGATTGCTAAAAGAACAAAACAAAAAGCAGGAGATAGCAATATGGACTATTTAAGATATAGATGGGCATATTCAACAGAACAGTTATTAGTCTAACATTATAACAGAAGGAACACAGAAGGGCAAAAATCAAATAGTAGAGAATGTCAATTTCTATTGGAAATGAATTAGTATGACTTCAGATCATTTTAGTTCTCAAAATGACATCTCAATTTTTAATATTTTTTTTCGCGCCACTGTCTTGGTGGGAGTAGGAAACCCAGCCTTGCTCCTGGAGAGTTGCTTCTGGATTTGAACCGTTAACCATGTGGTACACAGTCCCACACACAAACACTGTGCCACTAGGGCGCAGCACACTTTTTAACATTTTAAGTAAAAAAAATTACCTTATATTTTTCTTTCTTTTTTAATATAGGTTTTATTGGGGGCTCTTACAGCTCTTATAACATTCAGTATATCATTCGTATTAAGCACACTTGTACACATATTGTCACATTAATTTCCAAATATTTGCTACTTGAACTCCTGGCATAAGCTCTTCTTTCCCCCTTTCGTCTAGTTCTTTTTTTTTTATTTCCAGCTCCCCATATTTTTCCTCCTCCTTTCCCTCCCCCATGAACTCCCTATATTTTTCTAATGCTAAATACATCATTTGATATCTTGACTTCTGCTGAAAATGTGATCGCAACAGAACATTGTCTCCTATAGCACTGGATGATGAGTTCCTATAAAAAAGACACACACAACATTTTTTAAAAACCAAAACTAGATGATTAAATTTAACTTTTGCTCTTGCTAATTTGGACTGGTCTTTTTGCCCACATGTCTTTCTGTGATTAAATATTTGTTCCCTTGACAGGCTCCAGTTATCCGGTTACGCTAATTTCCAGAAGCTGTAAATAACCGAGACCATTTTTCTTGCACTCTAAGTTAGGATCCAAATAAAGAAAGTTTTATATAACTGCATATATTTTAAATGGCATTAGGATATAATTCTTTCATAATAAAACTCTAGAAACAGAGTCTCAGAAAAGTTGAAGTGTCAGCACTTTAAAGTTCCTAATAAAGAAATTTCTAAAGAAAATGCCTTGTTATAAATTTATATGAAATAGAAGCAGCCTCAAAAAATGTTTTACATTTGCTTAGGCAGGAATGCAAAGGACACAGTGATTATGCATTGGGAAGATAACTTGTAGGGCAGTGGTTTGTAGCCACCAGTTTCTGCTAGGGAAAAATTAAAGGCTTCTACTTCTGTCAACAGTTAGTGTAACCACTATACAGTCAGAGCTCCTGTGTAGAGGGATCAATTGACATATGTTGCACAAAGGTTAGCATGCACATGTGGATATGTAAGGAATATAATAAATATACAAGCCAATGAATGAAAGCGTGCACTGATAATCATAGCATACAAAGGGGTATGCTTCACAAGAAATGGAAAAGAGCTCTGCTGGGCAGAGCTACCACTGCATGCATTTCTCTGCTAGGCAAAGAACTAGCAACTCCCTCTGAGTTAATGCACTCAGTGGCCTTGCCTGGGAAGGTTGTCTCTGATCACAGTGACTTTTTTCATAAAAGCAGTTTTCCTGGAACCTCCTTTCTGTGATGGCTGATTTCAGAGAACAGCATGTGACTACGAAATTTTGTTTCCTGCTTGGGGAAAATGCTACAGAAGTTGTGATGTTGAACACAAAAAGGACAGTATTATGGGAAAAAGTCAAGTGTACTCATTTTCTCATTTGTAAAAAGTAATTTTCTCATTTGTAAAAAGGTGAAATGTAGTTTGATGCCAAATCTCATTCTGGACGTCCATCAACTTCCCTAACAGACAAAAAGATTCACTGGAGTTTGTTACACGAGGTCATACAATTACTCAAACTTTTTATTTATTGCTTCTGAAAAGATTACATAACAGTGTGTGGAGGTATCAGTGGGTTGCTGGATTTGTGGCGAACACAGCCATCTCAGTGTGTCAGTTTTTGACAAAAAACGTTCTTGCCCCCCACACTTGACTTACCTGACCTTGCTCCAAACAGCTTCTTTTTGTTTCCATGAGTGCAGAGGGACATGAAGGACAGCAATCAGACAATGTAGAAGTGAGGAAAAAAGCAAGGGAGGTGCTACCAACAATCCAAATAGAAGAGTTTGAAAAATGTTTCCCAGAATGGAATCACAAATTTGAGAAATATACAAGGTATAATGGAAAGTACTTTGAAAATGTTAATGTGTATTTATAAAAAAATAAAAACACAAAAACCCTCAGGGGAAAATCCAATTTAGAACCCCTCATATAATAACAAATATTTTATTCCATCTTTTGGAACCTCAAAGTGTACTTATGAGAATGTTCCTTATTTTTTTTTTTTTTTGTTTAGATTACTATTTTCCCGTAACCTGGTACTTAGAGTTGGAAAAGAGCAAAGGTCATGATAGTCTTGGGGGAAATAATGGCAGTTATTGTGTTATAGTACTAAAAAGTCAAATGCCAGGTACTTATAAAATATGAATATAATTGACTCAGTGGAGCATGATCAAATAAGCGAATGTTTTTGGCCAGGAAAACATACAATTTTCAAACTGGCAAATTCAAATCAGTTAATACACTTATACACACATACAGTATGTATATTATATAAAGTAGTCACCTATATTATCTGGTTATAATTGACTATACTTGTTTAGTTTATTATTGTTCTTTGTAAATCCCTAACGATTATAACCAAGCTCACTGGCATCCAGTCCAATCTGACTCTAAGAATATAAATGCAAATAGTCTCTTTTGTTTTGATTTTAAGAAAATGCTTTGCACGTGACAGAATTTAGAATTGTGAGCTAGAGGCGTACACTTATCCTTGAACTTTAAGAATTTTAATTAGAGGCAATTTTCACTTACTTGATTTATGTGGACATGTTTTTTTTCCTCTAACATCATAGTTCATATAACTGATTTTGTGAGGGTTTAGGTTAGGTCAATGCATATCTAAAACCTCATTTGCTTCCTAATACTTATCATTAAGAACTTAATGCAACTAACATGAACTACTAGGTGCAAACCTGCCATAAACAGTTGCTATCATGAAAGTTTGGGATTTGAATCCACAGAGATACTGCAGAAAATAAAAAGGAACAATCTGCTTCCATTAAATTGCTAGTCAAGACAATCTATATTGTAGTTCTACTTATACATATAGGGTCATTATGAGTTAGAACCCATGTGATGAGATAGTTAGGTTCCCATTTTGTCAGTGCAAAAAATTCACAGATATTCAAAGTTAAAGGTGCATCTGTTTGCTTTAAATTTTAAATACAAGTATATGGTATGTTTTGCTATATTTCAACTATGCATGCTGCTTATTTAAAGTATATATTATATTCATGTATTTCAATTCATGATAGAGGTTAAACCATTCTAAAAGAAACAAGATGATGCTGAGGCAAAATAGCCTAATTAAATGGAAAAATGGCAAAGTTGAGATTGAGGTCCCCAAAATGAATATACATTCCACTTTAAATTTCTTACTAAAGGTATTCATTATGGAGATTTAGGAAAAAACAGAACGTCAGTTTCCATATTTTGTAAATGAATGTATAATGCATTCTCTCACCATTATGTATTTTTTGGACATAGATTAGTAGAGTAGGACTGCCATCAGAACTGTGAACATGGCTCTATCCTTCACAGAGATAGGCCCTACACTCAACATACACACACAAGAGTGGTGATTACCTTTTATTTAACAAATAAAAAATTTTATTTGACAAATTATATTTGTGTAAATGGCACATTAATAACTATTTAACATACTATTGCCTGAGTTATCCTTTTAGTAATTTGTGTTGATCTTCCACTATATTGTTTGGTGTAAGGTAAGATCTTGCTGAAATTGACAAAGATGCTAAACATTTCTGTACAATTTGTGGGGTACAGGTATGTTTCTGTGTATTTAATATTTATTTTAAAGTCCTTCATTGACACTAGTTCCTAAGTAATACAATATTTAATAGGAAATGTAAAATTTTCTATGTATGCACAGCACAAAAGTATATTTTCATGGATTTTCTTTAAGACCACTGTACGGTCATTCAAAATACACCTTATTTTATTTTATTTTCAAGTCTGTCACCCATGGGAAGATTACAATTCTCCAGGCAGATTATAATTCTATGTAAATGAAGGGTAAAAAAAAGAAAACCACTTTTCCACTCCACAAGCAGCTCCTTTTAAAGGGAAAATGAATGTTTTTCTTTACTTGCATGTCACAGACAAAGAAGTTTAAATCATTAAGGCTCTGCAATGTGGAATGTTCCTTGATGTGTCTACCTGCTTCATTTACCTCACAGTGTAGTTCAAACAACACAGGCAGTTCAAAAACAAGAAACTGTGCTTTGGCATCAAGCCACACAAATTATTAATAGATTTCTTTCTTTTATCAAAACATTGTGATCCCTCTGTCTTGATTTTTTTCTTTCCTGAAGATAGAAACTTATCTAAATACAGAGCTAATGGATTTACATCCTAATATTCCAGGATAAAAAAAATGATTAAAAGGTTCTGCTGGGAGAATGATGATGGTAACGAATGTAGAAATGTGCTTGACATATGAATGTATGTATGGATTGTGATAAGTACTGTATGAGCCCCCAATAAAAAGACATTTTAAAAGCAAAAGTATCTGCTGAGCCCACTAACAGATTTTTGAAGGAACTCCCCAAAAAAGTATACATAAAATTTAGCTAATGTTTGCAAAGCTCAAATAAGAAAAAAAACTTGATATATATATATATATATATATATATATATATATACACACACACACACACACACACACACACATATGAAATTTGTTCTCCCACTGGTCACTAACTGTATAAAATAGAGCATATTCACACTGAATAGGAATTGGCCTCCCTATTTTCACATAATAAAAGAAAGAGGTGGTGGTCCACGTCCATGGCGATTATCGTCAGAAAACCTGCAAATACTTCTACTTCTACACAGTTGCTCTTTGTCAGCATCCACTTGAAAGCCATTGATTTTTCCCTAACCCCCTTTTTTACCCCAACCCCCGATATTTTTTAATTATCAATGAGAAAATTAAATTATTCTATATGAGGCCATCAAGAACAAATGCATTGTTTTTCTATATTAAAGTCCTGCATTTATTTTTCAATGCCAAATCATATCTTAATTCATAGTCTATTCTCGCCAATGTTTCTCCACGTGCTCTTAGATAATATCCAATAAGGGCATTTTTGTCTGTTGCTGGATGCCCTTGGAGGCACTCTTAAAGACCCAACATAAAACAGAATAAACTGTTGCCAGGTCCTGCCTCATCCCCACAATTGTTAGGTTCCAGCTGATCACACACTGTGTCCGTTTTTCTGATAGTCTTCCTCTTTAACACTGTCCTTTTTGAAGCATGATCCCTCAGCTTGCCCCTAAGGACTAGTATCTCTTTATAATATGTCCAAAGTATTTGCAACAAAAGAGTACTCTGGTCTGACATTTTTCAAGACAGATTTATATGTTCTCATGATAGTCCATGTAACTTGCTGTATTCTTTGCCAGCACCATAGTGCAAATGTATTAATTTCCTTTGGGCTTCCTTGTTCAATGTCCATCTTTCACATGAATATATGTGCGCTAATCTGGCTAGACTAGGGAAACAAATCTATAGAAATTCTCTTGTGTGTATAAGAAAGAGGTTTATATATGAGAGCAACCGTACATTAAGAAAACATCCCAATCCAGTCCAGTCCAAGTACATAAGTCCTATATTAGGCCATATATCTGATACCAATCCACAAGTTCTCTTTAGACTCATGAAGCACATGCAATGCTATGAGGACAATCACAGGCCAGTGGGTGCAGAGTTTTGTGTATCCAGTGGTGATAGAAGCATCTCAGTGCTAGTGGGGGTCTCTCCATGGCTCCCCCAATTTCAAGGGTTCAGGGTCTATTAACATGCTGCCATGTATCATGTCAGCGGCGATGTGTCCCTGGGGACTGAGTCTTGTGTTTTATCACTAGAGCATCTGCAAGAGACTGAGGAGTGAGTCTCTCACCTTCAAAGGAGAAATACAGAATTCTCAGGAGAAAGCCATGCCTACACAGAGATCTAACTGGTTATCTCCAGATTGACAAGCTAAACTCAACCTTTACACTCTTAATTCTCAAATTGACACCAGATTAGATGACTGCCACAATGGTTTGAGTCAGACTCACCTTAGCCCTCAAAGTTTTTTATTTCAACACTGTGAAAAGGTATTTTGTAGTAAATTTACACAATGCAATACACCATTTGATTTCTTGACTGCTGCCTTCATGAGTTTTGATTGTTTATGTGAGGAAGATAAACTCCTCAAAAACTTAAATTGGGTCTCCCTTTATCATGATGTTAGCGATTGACTCATTTGTGAGAAAGTTAGGTGTTGTTTTTTTTTTTTTCCCGAAGAAGCTATATTCACATTGAAGGCTGCAAACCTTGACTTTCATCAGAAAATGCTTCAAGTCTTTCTCATTTTCAAGAAGGAATGTTGTTATGGTTATACTATTCAACCCCAATGCACAGCTTTCCTTATTTTAAACCATGCATGATTTCCTGATCAAATTGCCTGTGTTCACAGATAGGTTCTCTCTGAGCATTTTAGAGTGCTCATTCTTCACAAGGCTCTTCATAGTTAGTTATGATCTACCCAGTTAAATATTTATGCATAGTCAATAAAACACAGGTGAATATCTTACTCAAATCCTCTGCTTTGATCCAAGGTCCATCTGATATCAATGATGATATCCTCAGTTATGTCTCTTCTGAATCTGACCTGAATTCCTGGCTGTTCTTTTTTAATGTGTTGCTAAAGCATAGTTGAATGATATTCGGTAAAATTGCAATTGCATATATTATCAATGATATTGCTGTATAATTTGGGCATTCTGTTGATTCACTTTTATTTGCAATGGGTACAAATATGGATCTCTTCCAGTCAATTGATCAAGAATCTGTTTTCCAACTTTCCTGGCATAGAGGAGTACATAATTCAAAGGCTTCATCAGATTGCTAAAACATTTCCCTTAGTATTCCATCAATTCCTAGAACCTTTTTCTTTTCTAATGCTTTCAGTGCAACCTGGACTTCTTCCTTTAGTATGATTGATCCTTTTTAAAAAAATAATTTTATTGGGGGCCTTTTAAAAATCTTATAACCATCCATCATTCAATTGTTTTAAGCATATGTGTACATATGTTACTGTGTTAGTCTAGGTAAACTAGAGTAACAAATCCACAGAAACTCATGTATGTAAGAGATAATTTTATACAAAAAGATGTGACCATTCAAAAAGCATCCCAATCGCATCCGGTTCAATCTCATAAATCTGACTAAGTCCATATGTCCAACACCAATCTACAAAGTCCTCCTCAAATTCACAAAACACACAATGATATCGAATGCAGGAGGATCACAGGCCAGTGGGTAGAAGGTTATTGAACTCAGTGGCAGTGTAAGCATCACAGCACTGTTGAGGGTCTCCACATGGCTCATCCAGTACCCAGGAATGCATGAGGGTAAGTCCAGGTGAGCTTTGCCAGATGAAGAAGGGAACTGGCTAAGGCAGGTGCACCCTGGTCCTATCACCAAGAGACCTGAGAACCGTAAAGGTGAGGCTAGCAGAGTCAGTTATCTCTGCCCTTCAATTAATACCACACGTTTATTGGTAAAGTTGGCACAATAAACCTTAACTATCTCAGTTACCATCAACATATCCAAAACATTGTCTTTCTATTTGAGCCCTTGGTATCAACTGTTTTCCCCCCTCCCTCTCCTATCTTTCCACCTTCAGGAATCCTTGATCAATTAAGTATTGTTATTGTTATTACACTGTCATCTTTCACTCACATAATACACTACTCTTCAAATGGATGAATGTCAACTATTTCTTTTGGGTACAGGGAATTTGTGCATTCCTTCTATCTTCTTTTGGTGCTTCCTGGGTTGTTCAATATTTCCCCATAGACTTTTTCTATATGGTCATTTGAGGGTGATGTTTTCCATTTTCTATATGGTAATTTGAGGGTGATGTTAGTTACTTTATGCTTAACATATGAATGGTGTATCTTTTCCCTTTGACTTTCTAACTGTCCTTGTATAATAAATTGTACTATATTTTTCCTTCTCAACTGCCCAACTATATTTCATACCTTTCTTCATTTCATCTATGTGATTTGACAACTTTATTATGAAGAGCAAGTTTAAGAATCTCTTCTGAAATCAACGGAGATTTTTTTCTTTATTTCTTGTCTTTTTAAAGACCTTTTTCTTTAAGTATAATGTTCTTAATGTCATCCCACAATCATCAGTACTTCTGTCATTCGTGTTCAATGAATCATAGATGTTCATTGAAATGTAGGTAAGCTAGATTCAAAGTCATATTTTTGCTCTCATGGACTTATATTAGTTTCCTTTAGAACTAGTTACCAGTCCACCATTTCAGGAGGTAGAATATGAGTAAGGGCCAATGGTATTGAAGGAAGAAGTCCAAATTACACTCAATGCATTAGTGAAAAACAAGGCTCCTGGTATTGATGGAATACCCACCTGAATGTTTCAGAAAGCAGTGGGAGAATTCACTCACTTATGCCAAGAAATTTGGTAGAAGCTACTTAGTCAAAAGACTATAAGGAATGCATCTTTGTACCCATTATAAAGAAAGGTGACTAAAACGATAAAACAGTATCAATAATATTGGACACACCTATAATTCTATTTAAGATCGTCCAAAAATTGTTTCAGCAGTACATTGACGAGAAGTTGCTGAAGGGCAAGCAGGATTCAGAAGAGTATATGGAACAGGGATATCATTGCTGATGACAAATGATTCTCTGCTCAAAGCAGAGAAGAGCAGAGAGATGTTCAATTGTGTTTCTTTGATTATGCAACAGCATTTGACTATGTAGACCATAACAAACTATGGATAACATGAAAAGAATTGTAATGCCAAAATATTTCACTGTGCTTAATTGAGAACTTGTACATAGAGCAATAGGCAGTTGTAGAAATAGAACAAGGAAATACTGTGTGGTTTAAAATAAGGAAAGACGGGTGCCAGGATTGTATCACCACACTTGTTCAATCTATATGCTGAGCAAATCTTCAGAGAAACTGGATTATATGAAGAAGGGCATGGCATCAGAATTGCAGGAAAGGTATTAACAATCTGAAGTGTGCAGATAACACATTTTTTTTTGCTGAATATCAGGAGATATTAGAGAACATCAAAGATCAAGGAGTGACCTTCAGTGTGGAGCAAAACTCAAGATAAGCAAGATTGTAAGCCTCACAACTGGAACAATAGTGAACAACAGATAAATGGGATAGGTTGAAGTTGTCAAGAATTTTGTCTCGCTTGGATTCACAATCATTGCTCATGGAAGGAACTGTCAAGAGATTAAAAGACATATTGCTTTAGATAAATCTGTTTGCCAAGATCTCCTTAGAGTATTGATGAGCAAGGATGTTTCCTTGAAGACTAAGGTGCACCCAACTCGAGCCATGATGTTCTTCATTATATCACATGCATGTGAAAGTTACATGCATATATAAGACCATAGAAGAAATTGATGCATTTCAATTATGATACTGGAGAAGAACATTGAAAGCAATATTGTTTGCTAAAAGTACATACCTATCTATGTTGAAAAATTAAGGCCAGTGATAGCACTTCATCTTACATAATTTGGAAATATTGGCAGAAGAGACCAAACCTCAGAAAGGACATCAGGCTTGGTAAAGTGGAGGGGCATCAGAAAGAGCAAGAGGCTCAATGAGATGGACTGTCACAGCACTGCAATAATGGGATCATACATAGGAATAATTGTGAGGATGGTACATATCTCTTTTGCATAGAATCTCTATAGATTTTAACCAACTCCATAGTATCTAACAGCAGCTATAAAAACAATTGTCAAGTACTTGGACTCTTCAAAAAAAATAAAAACTCACTAAACTTCTCTTAAAACAATCTGTGCTTTTGGATCATATAGGAAACTATATAAATAAATCAATATATTTAGCAACTTATATCTTCCATTGTGCAAAATTCAGTTCATAACATTATACTTCTAACATCTCAGGATTAAAAATATGGTTGCTAAACAGGTGTCCCAAGATTTTTGCATCTGTAGGACAGTGCAAACTGGGACATGAAATTCTTCGATAAGGTAGTCAGGTGTACATACCTGCAAGATGCTGACTGTATTTTAACTACATTTAACTAGTTACCACAGGAGTGGCTGAACCAAGAGCCAGGAAGAGCCAAGAGAATCTGAAATATTTCACAACAGATGTCTTACACTCTAATAAAAATGTTTTAGCTACAACAGTTTTACTCTGTTATACTTAAAAGATCCCGCTATAGAATTTACTTGACTTTTCATGCTACTGTTCACTCATTTTTATCCCAACTTCACTTTCTAGGCCATGTAGCAAAGTGGATTCCCTGTTGGCTTAAAAGATAATTGCACATGACTAAGAGACAAGTTTTCCTTTTCCTTCAGCGACTTTGGTGCTGCAAATTCTGTTGTGCAATAAATTGTTTCCTCCAAACAGGCAGGACAATATCCTAAGCCAGGTAACTATGAATATAGCTTGCTTACAAGTAATATTTAAACATATTATCAGCTAAATTATTAAAGTATAAATCCTATCCATGCTTTTGTAGAAATCTTTACATTTACCCTTTAGTGTATATACCATGTTATATACTCCATATGTTTAGACTGTTTTATATCTAGTTGGACTCACACCCTCAGGAATTTGAAACAATTACATAACCTATATGTGAAACATTATTATTATAAAATAATGGATTAATATTATGTTTTAGGAAACAGAAATATTTTAATGTTCCTAGGTTTTATTGGCTCTATTATGTGAAAACAAATTATTTTTCAGCTATTTAAAAGAATTCTCTGGTTGAGTACTGATTATGCAAGAGGCTGAGATTCGCAAGATCAGCTGTTCAAAATCACCAGCTGCTCCACTGGAGAAAGATGAGGTTATTGCCTGCAGGACAGTCTGCAGCCTCAGAGCAGCAATCCCACCCAGTCCATTAGGATTTCCATGAGTTGGCAGCACAGCAAAGTGGTAATGAAGTTTTTTGATGGTTAATGATATTGCTCTATCTTACAATACATCTATAACTGTGTGGTATTGCATGAGGAACAAATTGATTTTTCAAGAATAGAGAGCAAGCCTAAATATAAGAAAGGTATAAAATATTTTATAGAAAGATATAAAATACTTGATATGGTGCTTGACACTTTGTGGGGATAAACATGTGGGTTCCATTAAGATATCTTATTTAATTTAAAATAACTTTTTATTTTCAATGGAAAATCCAATTATTTTAGGAAAGCACTTTTTGCACGTATTCAATTGACTAGGGAAATAAATTAAAGTTAACTCTCCAGGTAAAATAATCCATCTTTATTCTATTCAGGCTTGCATTATGAAAAAAAATCCATCAGATGACTTTTTTCTTTATATTTTTAAAACCACAATTTTAGTCACCTTGCAATGAAAAGGAAACCCACTAAGATGCAATAAAATAATATGAAGTGTTGCTATGATGTTAATTCACTCGGAAGACTAGTCTAGAAAAAAATCAGTAAGTGAAGAAATGAGTTAAAATTGAACATACCAAAGCACATGAGAGAGTTCTGTTTTCCTCCCAATATAACTGTCATACTTGCAATACCAAAGATATTGCCTATATTTGACTCAGAAGCAAAATTGCCATTCTCACGTATTTTCTCATTTTTATCTCCATATTAGAGCTAATATTTCCAATGCACATCCATGATACTACTGTCATTCTTCAGAAAGAAAATGGAAATAAGTTGCCATTAGTTTAAAAGATAATATTTAGATAGCTGAAGTTTTTTTTGATGCAAAACATAACGTTGAAAATAACTCTGTTTGCTTTGTTGAAACATTTTAATGGAGTGCATTTAAGATATAGGTTGTTTGCACAATCTATTTTTTTCTTTAAAAACTGGTTTTCTTAAAAGATATTTCCAAAGACAAATATACTTAGGGACTTCAGTGGAACGTTCAATACTCTATGCTTCACTGTAGATTCTTTAAAGTGAAACACGCACACGCACGCACACAGACACATGCACAAGCACACACACACATACGCGAGCGCGCATTCACACACGCTCACACGCTCACACACCCATGCTCACACACACACACACACACTCACACAGACACACGCTCTCACACACACACTCACATGCACGCACATACACACGGAATATATTTTCAGAGAAGCAATCTCAAAATTATGTTCCTTCAGATGAATCTACTTATAAATTCATAACCAGAATCATGATAAGCCACACTACCTGTACCAATTGAAAACATATTTTACGATGCCAGGTCTTCAAATAAGATAAAGATTTATTTTAGAGAGCTAAAAATATCAAAGAATGGTTTGGAATTAGAGTAAGGGCCATATAAAAATCAATAACAAACAAAATCTTCATAGATTCTGAATAATACTCCTTAAATTATATTTTAATTTAAAAATTCCTTATACATAGAACTTTGCAAACTACTCTAAAAGCAAAGACATGGACTGATTTTCTAGGCTGATTTTCTCTTGCACAAAAGCTTGGTGACACATTGTTTTTAAAAGTGGACTTTAAAAAAAGTGGACTTTACATTTATTTTAACTATTATTATTTACCCTTAACCTCTGTCTGACAATTTGCCATATTAGGGCAGTTTTCATATTTCTGCAAGGTTATGTCACTGATAATTCAAATAGCAGCAGGGTCATTCCTGGTGAACAGGGTTTATCCAAATTTTTAAGCTAAGAACAGTCTACAAAGAAGGAAAAGGCTATTGATTTCTGAAGAATTTTCCCTCAGAAAGCTATGAGTAGCAGTGGATTATTTTCAGATACTGAAAATCTCATTTTTAGAGCAGAATATTGTCAGCTATAGTGCTGGACATTGGTCCCTCAGGTTGGATGGCACTCAAAACGATAAGGGAAGAGTTATCGTCTCAAGGTGGAGTCCACATCAGTGACAGTCAAGGAATAGCAACTCAGATTGAGAAGAAATTATTGAAAATACCTATTAATAATTGGAACTTGGATTATAAGACTCTCAAAAAATAGAATTAGTAAAATATAAAATATAGTTACAATAACAAAAAATTGATATGATAGGCAGGAGTGGACTGGATGGACTGTTATTTTCTTTTGGGTCAGAAAATTATATGATTTATGAGATAGATAGATATATATATCTTAAAGAATTCAATTAATACAATTAGCATTCAAGTTTACATACTAAAACCAAAGCCAATGATCAATTGAATAATTCTACCAAATCCTTCAGTCTGAAATTGATCCCAAATGTCTGGAGGTTTAATCAGTAATTTTTCATGATCAGAATGTAAAAGTTTGGAAAAACATAAGAAGGAATGATGGTTGAAAACTCTGGTCTTGGCAATAGTAAGGAAGCTAGAGATCAGACGATAGAATATTACAAGACCAAGGAGGTCTACATTATAAGTACATTTTTTTCACCAACGAAAGTGACAGCTATAAAATTGGATTCTCCAGATGATATACACAAAAATCAAATTGAGTACATTTGTGAGAAGAGACATTGAAGAACCCCAATATCAGCAGGCAAAACCAGGCCAGAGACTGACTGTGGAATTGGCTATCAGTTGTTCCTATGTAAATTGAAGGTGACAAAAATCAAAACCCATTCAAGAGAGCCAAAATATAGCATTGAGTACATTTCTCCTGAATTCCAAGAATAGATTTTATTCCTTGAACACTATCGGCACAAGTGATGTGCATGAAGAATGCAAACAGGTCATTAAAACAACAGTAAAGAAAAGAAAATGAAAATCATCAGAGCTCTGAAATGTGCCTTTATCTGTTGCTGTTGTATTTGTTGAAGTTAGGTGCCATCTACTTGGTTCCAATTTGGAGTGAGCCCATGGGTCAGAACGATATAATGGAACACAGCATGGTAAGGATGTTGAACAAGAAATTTCAAAGGGTGGCTTGAGAGACATAGCATGATAATGAAATGTGCTAATACTTGGAGTTTGAAAGTCCCACATGGAGAATATATCCAGCATGTCATAAACCAAAAGATTCATGCCTTGGTTTGCAATATTGAGAAGAAATTATTGCAAATACCCATTAATAATTGGAACTTGGATTGTAAGACCAATTCCATAGTCCAGCTTTTGAGAGATATGGGAAGCATCAAAAGATGATGGAAGGAGCACACAGAGATACTGTACCAAAAAACCTAGTTAACATTTAACCATTTCAAGGGGTAGCTGTGGTCATGAACAAACAGTATCGGAGGACAAAGCCCAAGCTACCCTGAAGGCATTAGTGAAAAACAAAGCTCCAGGAATTGGTAACATACCAATTGAAGTATTTTCACAAGTTGATTGAGCACTGGAAGGACTCACTCATCTATGGCAAGAAATTTGACTGACAGGGAGAGATCTATATTGATACCCATTCCGATGAAAATTGAGCCTACAAAATGCAGAATAAATCAAATAATATGAATCATATGGCTGAGTGGCACTGTGGGTCCCACCATAAGTCTTCCCAAAGCTGCAAGTGGTGCTGAGTGGATTCCCCACTTGCCTGCTGCAGCACTGGTGCTGGTCCGCTGGGCTTCCTGATGGATGTGCATTTCTGTGGAGAACAGCAACTTGGTACGAGTCAAGTTAGGGAATAGATCCTCTGGACTTAAACTCTGCCTCTATCATGTCTGCATGTATTTGTTTTGTCATAAACCACCTAAAGTACAGATGTTACAATTAGAAAAAGCACAGAAAAAAACCTGCTGTGTCCAAAACAATTGGAGTCACACTGATTTTCACAGAATTACCTTTTTGGGAACTTAACCATGTTGTTATGTGAAGGGTGGTCACAATATTACTGAATTTTTGACTTTGGAGAAATAATACTGAAACTATTTGGATTAATCTTGTAACAATTATTGTTAGCACTTGTCATCATTATTTTAGGAGTAAGAGAAGTCTAATTCATTAATCTTCCTTGTGCTCAATGCTAAATTACTAGTCCCTATTTTTATTGTCATACATTAACCTTTATTTAATGAGATACTAAAAGTTTATGTTTGCCTATCCTCAGGTGTCTAATTTAATTCATGTCTTTTTTACTTTACTTATGAATATAAAGGAATATATGCTTTAGGACTCTATTGAACTTATGACATACTTTATTCTTGATAAACCACACATTTATTGAATGAACTGAACATGTATTTGCCCCCAGATTGAGCTGAGAAGTTTTAAATATCTAAAAATTAGAGAATCTAGGATATATACTTTAAAAATGTGAATAGCTGCTAGAACTGTCATGAATGGAAATTTACACTGTTGATGCTTTCCAAATGAATTTCCTGAATACAGGGTCACATTTGGTTAGAAGACATCATGGTGATTAAGATTTAAAATATAATTTACTGCCCAGAAGCTTAATTAATTAACATTGCAACAGATATTCTAAAATATGCATTATTCCACTCGTTAGGTAATCTATTTCTTCTAAAGATTTACCAATTCCACATATGTAAATTAATTCTCTTCAGTTACAAGTGAGTTGATTGCTCTGTGCTTTTAGCAACCTGAATCCATTATTATCAATTTGTTCATAAGAAATATGTGTTTTAGCCTATGATCTTCCTGCGTATAAATCTATTCTAGTCTATTATTAAATCTATACCTATCAAGCATACTTTAAAGAGGCACTTTGATATAATGAACAGCAACTACGGTGGAAATGAAAACCCAGGGGTTTAAGAATCTTATTTTTTTCAGAATTCACTTGTGTGAATTCATAAATTACTCAAATTCTTTCCTCATATTAAAAAATAATACATTGATAGTATTCATGCCAGCACTCTTTTCCTACTGTGGCAGTCACTGATCTGTGTCAATTTCAACACTGGGAGTGTAGGGGTGGAATCTAGCCTGTCAACTTGGAGATGTCAGTGAGGCCTTTGTGTGGGCTTGACTTTCTCCTGCGAATTCTGGGAAGTTTCACAGTACTTCCCAATTGGAGATGAGAGACAACTAAGTTCCTTGGAGATGTTCCACTGATAAGACAAGATGGTAGCACAAAACCCTGAGTTCTAGGAACTGGAGGAGTTGAATGAGAAGCCACACGGACTTAGCATGAAGTAACCAGTACTCTGAAGACAGAAACTGGAGAAGCCACAGAGAGACCCCTGCCAGAGCTGAGATGCTTCTACAGCCAATGGATACTGCTGATGAACCCTGAGCTGTGGAAATGAGGAGTCATGGGGAGACCCCTGCCAGCACCAGGATGCTTCTATTGCTGCTGGATACACAAGACTCTGCACCTACTGGCCTGTGATTGTCCTGGTGTCATTGCAAGTGCTTTGTTAGTCAGAAGGATATTTTATAGATATATGGGCTACTATTGGACTTATGACCTTGCACTGGACTGAGATGGAATGCTTTCTCAATGTCCCATTCCTCTTGTAATAGACCTTTCCTTTGTATCCATATGTGTGCTTATGAATTTGCTTCTCTAGTCTACTTGGACTAACACACCTACTGTAGTCTAAAAATTTCAGGGACGTTTGATAAATCATTGCAATGGTTTTACCACACCCACAAAGGTTATTTGTAAATAAGGGCTTATATAAGGTTTATTTAAGTGAGAAATGTTCAGAGTACAGTTGTTCATCTAAGACAGTTTCTTCTCTGCTGTGTCAACAAGTAGACCTTTTTTCTGGCACCCAGCATCTGGTTGAGCCTTCACTCTGCTAAGCCAATGAACCAGCTATTCTATTTATTTATATGAATTTTATAGGTAAATACAATTTAATTCTGTGTTCTTTTGTTTTTATTTTAAGATCTTTTTATTATAGGCTCTTACAGCACTTATAGGAATTGTATCAAGCATATCGGTGCATATGTTGGCATCATATCTAAACATTTATTTTATATTTGAACCCTTGCTATCAGCTCTTTTTTTTCACTCCCTCCCCACTCCCACCTTGTGACATGGGAATTATTACTATTTTCATATCTTTCACTAACCCCTGTCCTCTTTCCCTCATGGTTTCAGTTATTTCTCTAGTATAAGTGGTTATGTGCCCATCATTGTGATCGATTCTCCCTTTCTTTCCTCCTCTACCCTCCTTTGCCCTATCCTCCTGGTAGCAGTACTCCCATTTCCATTCCTCAGGGGTTTATCTGACCTGATTCCATACTCATGACTCTTATCTCTACCAGTGTATACATTCTCCAGTCTAGCCAGAAGTGAAAGGCAGGACTGGGGTCATGACAGTGTGGGATGAGGAAGCATCAAAGAGCTAGAGGAATATTGCGTGCTTTTTTGGTGCTACACTGCACCCTAGTTGACTCATCCCTTCTTCCTTGTCACCCTTCTGTGAGGGGATTTCCCCATTTTCTACAGATGGGTTTTGGGTCTCTGCTCCGACCTGCCTTATGCTCACCAATATATTTTGTTTGTTTATTTTGGGTTTTCTGGTGCCTGCTACCTAATTCTATGAACATTTCATGATGTCACAGTCTGGTATGTTTCTTCCATGAGGGCTGTTGCTTTTCTGCTACATGGCCAGTCATTTAACTTCAAGTCTTTAACACCCCAGACACAATATCTTTTGGTTGCCGGGAACCATCAGCTTTGTTCACCGCATTTTGTCTTCAGTAATTTTGCCAGAGGGTGAGACTCAAAGAATGTCAGATTGCTGGAGCAAAGTGTTCTTGGGTTGAGAAAGAGTTTGAACAGAGGCCCAAAGTCCACCCACTACCTCATATATGTACATCTTTTTGAATAATTTACATATATACACAACTGTTTATACCTCTAATCATTGCTAGTTTCCTAATATTTTCTGTTTCCTTTTTTTTTCATTGTTGATTTTAATTCCCTTGTTGTCCCCCTGTTTATGGTGCTGTTTGCAAAGTGTGTACACTGCTCTGTTTCCATATCTCTTCGTCTTCCCTCCAAGTCCCTCTGCTACCTTTGGTCCCTTTGATTTCTCCTCAGGTTTGCTTCCCATGTCTATCTTATATAGGTAGGCAAACCACTAAGGGAGACAAAACAAAAAGTTTAATAAAAAGGGAAACAAAGTAAAAATAGCTGGAAAATAAAACAAACAAACAAACAAACAAAAATTCCCAAACCATACATAGTTTGAGGTGTGCCTCTTGACCTTTATGAGTATCTCCCCACTGTTCTTGCAGGGAGGGGGTGTTTCCAGAATCTGCTCCCCCTCGACTGAAGTCTATTTGGGGGCCTCCTCATGGGGGTTGTGGCTTGGCTTTGTTCCTGATTTTGATGTTATGTTCTTTTCTTGGTTTACCCCATTGTAGGGGTGATCAGGCTGGACTCACGGTGTTCTCAGTATTGTTCTCTGTCTACCAATCAGTGCCCAAGTCTCATTCTGCTCCACTAGATTCCTTAATCCAAAAGAACTCAGCTTTAGCTCCATGGGTGAGCAAACACAGCTCCTCTAAATAGTCTCCCAAAGGCACAACAACCAACACTAGCCTCGTGCCCAGGGCACTAAGCTTTACCTCTTCTTTAGGTTAGGCTGTCCACTGCCTTATCTCATTCTCTGACTCCCGATTCTGCAGCAGCTGCTCCTCTGCTGAGACTGCTGTCTTCTAGACCAAGCGGCACATTCTACCCTTTTCTCTTCTCCCATGCTGGTAGTGCAAAAGGATGTTGTAGCAAAGAGTGTGGCAAAGTAGGAACTATGGGGGTGAACTGCTGTCAATTATTGATAATGTGCTTCCATTTTGAGATGTTTATCATACTGGTGTCCTGGTAGTGTTGAATGAATCACTGACTAAAAATAGTGCCTACATAATGTTTTGAAAATACTATTACTCTTCATATTTGAGATTTTGAACAAAAAAATCAGTGACCCAAGAAAGCTGAATTATAATAAATAGTCATTCACTGAGTCCATTAGAGCATAGCAGAGCACATGACAACATGGCATTCAGATTTTCTGTCACTTAGTGACTGTGTGATGTTGTGAATCTACCTGATCTCTTGTCTATCACTGTCAGTATTTGTAAAGTAGGAATGATAATTATGAATACCTCAGCTCTCTTGATAGGGTTGTTGTTGCTGTTGCTTGGTGTCGTAAAGTAAGTCCTGACTTGTAATGACTCTAGCACAACAGAATGAAACACTGTCAAGTTTCTGTACCATTCTCACATTTTTCTATGCTTGAGCCCACGGTTGCAACCACTCTGTTGACCCATGTTGTTGAGGAGTGTTGAGAAAGAGGAAGGCCCTACAGTTGATAAGGTAGTTATACGCAAATAAGCATCTATGTAAAGTATTAGGATCAGTGCCTAGCCCTCTCTACCTCTTCATTGACAATTTTGATCATCAACTCTATCAGCATCATTTTCTTTTCTCAGTCATTCTCTACTCTTTACGACTGCATGGGTATTTATCTTCTAGTAACCATAGCTATTATTATTTCTTTTGAATCCTTCTGCCTTCTGTTCTCAATTTAAACTTAGGGTTCAGCTCCTTGCTGAAGTCTTATTTTTGCAAAGCAAGTTTAATCTGACTTTTAGAAACAGATTGGTGTATACTACCAACAATGAGACCAATAAACAAATGCACAGCCAACAGCCAAAGAGTCATTGGAGGAGAAAGTGCTGAGTAAAAAGAACTTTCCATCTCTGTGGAGAAGTCACTGTCTATAACTGTTGTGATCTAAATGCCCTGAGTAGGATTGCAGCAGTCAGAAATGTCTCGGCTGGACCAGTAATAACAATGAAACAAAACAAGCTCGCTGATACCTAGTGAATGCTGACTCTTGGTGATCCCTTGTGGGCTTTTGAGACTATAACTATTTAGAGGAGTAGAAAGCCTCATCGTTCTCCTGCACACCTGACGGTGACTTCCAAGGTTGACTCTGTAGTTCACAGCCCAACCACGACCCACCAAGCCTATCTTTGCTGACCTCTGTACTAGAACTTCAAGAAAATATAAGCATAACAGCACAAGAAACTCCTGAACATATAAAAAGATTCACCTTCTCTGAGCTTCATCACCAGTACCCCAACTAATTTTCAGTGATCTAAAGAAGATCCGCACTACAATATTTCTGAAATTGCAATTCATGGCACCCTACATCTAAATTGCTTATTCTCAAAAATGAGACTCTTGTGTTATTTTTACCATTTATCCAATGCATTTGAATTAAATGCTTTATATATGTGTATATATATACTTTTTATATAATTGAATGGTATTTATATCAGTGCTTTATAGAGAGATGCATATTACAGTGAGTAAACTATAATATATATGTTGCATAAATATAGTACAGTAATGCAATGTATTTATTACAGTAATATAATATACTATATATTACAGTGTTCTCACTAATCACCTACACTTTACAGAAAACTCTTTAAATTTGGGATGAAAATTAAAAAAATGCTTAGGTGCACCATTCTGGTCACTTTCTTCATATTACTTTTGTTTCCTCAAGATAGCTGAATAGGAAAGCAAACCAATTAGAAATTTAAATCATGAATATTTTCATGCCTTTTTTCCATAATTTGCTGCCTCCAAATATAAAGTGCATTATAGTTTGGTAACTGTTGCAAGTCCTCTGATTTCACTGCTATGTCATCAACTAATTAGGAAGAAGAAAATACTGATATTTAGTATTATATTTTTCAATATGACAAATGTATGCCCTTATCGCTAATAAAATTTTCCAAAGATACAAACAAACTGCTAAGTAGCACAAATAAGAATCCTTTACCAGCCTAGTCTTTGAGCCAAATTAAAATTTCACAAACCGATTTTTAAATTTTTTAAGTTAATAATAGCTACAGAGAAATAATTGTCATTACTTTATTCCCATCTCACATACTCCAGTTGAGACACAGGTAGCAGATTGTGTCTATATACTGAAGCAAATAGTAAAGGTATAGAGCGTTAATATTTACTATAAAGACTAAGTCTGTCATGAGATGTTCTAAGCAATTTATATGTACTAATGAAGTAGCAACTTTTAAGTATTTTATTGTTTTCCTCTTAGCAAGCCACCCAGTTAAGAGTATGGACATTTAACATATATAATTTGGGTTAATATTCTGGCTTTGTCCATTATTAGTTATGTGACATTGATTGAGCAAATGACTTCCCTATTCTCAGAACTTTTTAGTAGGAAGATAGACTTCAAACCCATGTTATCTTGCTTTTTGTGTTCTTACTTATTCAGCATTCTGCTAAACTATGCAAAAACTTTGAACACTTCTCAGTGACAAACATGGTCATAAATAATTAAGAGCAACATAATACATGTAAAAATGAATGATTCTAAAAGGTAGAACTATGCTTCCAAAATAAAACACTGCCAATGAGTCAACACCAATTCATAGTGAACACCTTATGACAGGGCTTATTTCCAAGATTTTTTTTACATTTTAGCTTTGACAAAAGTTAAAATTCTCTTTAAGAAGAAAGTAAAAGAAAATATAGGGGAGAACCAAGAGGCAAAGGACATTTATGGAGATATAAATACATGTACGTACATATCTAAATATCCATGCAATGAGAGGGGGAATAGAGATATTTACTCATACCTATATATTGAGATTTAAGATTGCAGATGGACATTGGGCCTCGACTCAAGTATTCCCTCAACACAAGAACACTTTGTTTATAGCATTCTATGATTCTCACCTACTCACAGGATCACCGAAGACAAAATGTGTGCATAAGTAAATGTGGTGAAGAAGGCTGATGACTCCTGGCTATCAGAAGATATAGTGTCTGGGGTCTTAAAAGCTTGAAGATAAACAAGCGGTCATCTAGCTCAGAAGCACCAAAGCTGACATGGAAGAAGTGCATCAGTCTGTGTGATCCTGAGGTGTCTATGGGATCAGGTACTAGATATCTAAGACCCAGAACAAAATCATACCCAAGGTGAATGAGGGGTGGGGGCATGTGGGGTGGAAATTCAATGTTCATCTGTAGAAAATTGGACACCCCTCTACAGAGGGGTCAGAGGGAAGAAATGAGTCAGCCAGGGTGCTGTATAGCACCAATGAAACACTCACCTTTCTGCTAGTTCTTTGGTACTTTCTTCCCTACATTATCATGACCTCAATTTTACCTTACAAGTCAGAGTAGATCAAAACATGCACACTGCTACAGACATGAGCCCGCAACACAGAAAATCCAGGATAGATACCCCCCCCCCACCATGGCCAACAATGAGAGTAGAGATTTCAAGAAGAGTCGGAGAGAGTGAAGAGAGAAAGGGGAAATCAATTACAAAGATTAACTTATAATAAGGTGACCGGACATTCAGCATTTTTTTCAGACATTCAGCATTTTGACAATTTGTCCCACATTCTGCAGTGCTTTAAAATTAAATAAATATATCACAATACTATTTTTGCATTCTATGAACATTTTTGTTGCTCCATATAAATCAAATTTATAATCAAGAATCCTCACCTCCCGGTCAATGTTGTACCCCTTAAAATTGGGGATGAACAACAGAGAAGTGGGTGAAGGATGATGAACGATGATGCAGGATATGAAAATAATAATCTATAGCTTATTAAATATTTGTGTGGGATGGAGGGCAGGGGGTGGGAGAGGAATAATTGGGGAGCTAATATCAGTGGTTCGGATGTGAAAAGAATGTTTCAAAAATGATGATAGCCTTTATTTGTGCAAATGTGCTTGACATATTGAATGAATGTATAGATTGTGATAAGAGATGTAAATAGCCCCAATAAAAGTATCTACTAAAAATGTAAAATTCTCTTTAAATTTTATTTTCATTGTTCCATTTTATTGCCAGTGTCTTTACAAATCTGGTCCATTTGAACATTTGTGAGTGAATACTTGAGAAATATCAACAAATTACATGGCTGCTACATATTATGTAATACAGGTCATTGCATTTAAGGTGCATGAAACAGAAGTTATAGTCAGGTATGTTTTAATATATGGGATGACTATGGTTGCTTATAAATTGCTTATTCTAATATAGGCAAAGCTATTTTGATACAGATATATCAGACTATTTGTTTTTTATGACTCCAAGATATAATTTCACCTCATGGATGTAGTCAGTTTGATTTCTATGTGTTTAATCTTGAGAAAACCAGTATTTGTGCTGAAAATCTCCATGGTATTGAAAAATTTTATTGTGTGATCTCCAGTTTAGCTTCTATTACCAAGACGTTATTGTTCAACTAATGTTTCTTCCTCTTTGTTTCCAACTTTTTCATTTCTATCATCAATAATGATCAATAAATCTTGACAGTATATTTTCCCAATTTCAGACTGAAGACTTTGTGGTTGGTTTATGAATTTGAATAATGATTGTTTTGACTCGATTTTCTGGGATATGGATAGATATTATCCTTTCACAGACAGCGCCATACTCTGAGATAGCCCTTGAAATGTTCCATTTGATATTGTTAGTCCTGACATAGTAAACCACATGAATCTCTGGTTCAAAATGTCCAATAACAGTCCATCTTTTCTAAGGTATTAATTTTATAAATACAATCAATTTCATTTTTGATGACTTCCAATTTTCCTAGATTTTTGGAATGTGTATTACAAGTTACCACTCCTCATCGATGTCTATAGCTGTTTCTTGTCATTTTGAGTTGTGAATCATCATTACATGAAGGTTGTGAAGGCTTCACTCAGTGCAAGTTATGATGGTTGACTCCACTTCGAGAAGGCAACAATTGCTCAGTGCTGTTTCGAGGGTTTTCTGACCTGAAGAGTTCATCTTCTGGCGCCATCTCTGGAAAGATTCTCCTGCTATTCATGAGGTATTCAGAACCTGAAAACGTGTAAATGTCATCCCTAGGGTTTTCAGCAGCTAATTCCTCTGAATCAGGCAGCCTCTTCCTTCTTCATAGTTTGTTCTTTGTATGGAAGCTCTGCTACAACCCTGGTGCTCAAAGTGAGAGGAAGTAAAGCTAGTTATGATTATTATAATGACTGCAGCCTCCATTAGTAGCTGCAAATCAATGAAAAGAAAACCAAGTTCTTCACGACAGCACCAATAGGTAACATCGCGATAAAAGGAGAAAATATTGAAGTTGTCAAGAATTTTATCTCACTTGAATACACAGTCAATTCTCATGGAAGCAGTAGCCAAGAGTTGGGTAAATCTGCTGCAGAAGACTGCTTGCAAGTGGTGAAAAGCAAGGTCACACTGAGAACTAAGTTGCACCTGACCCAAGCAAGGGTGTTTTCAATTGCTTCGTGTGCATGTGAAAGTTGACATTGAATAAAATGGGCCAAAGAAAAATGGATTCACTTGAATTATGGTGCTGGTGAAGAATACGGAAGGTACCATGTACGTGCCAAAGAACCAATAAATCTGTCTTGGAGGAAGTACAACCAGAATCCTCCTTAGAATGATAGCACAACTTCATCTCCTGTGCTTTGGACATGTTATCAGAAAATATGAGTCTTTTTTTTTGGTGGGGGGGGGAGGAGAGAAATGAACATCATGGCTGGTAAATCAGAGAGGCAGTGAAAAAGAAGCAGACCTTCCCTCTACAAGATGATTGGTACAGTGGCTGCTACAGGTAATTCAGACATAAGGACTATTGTAAAAATGGTGGAGGCCAGGGTAATGTTTCATTCTATTGTATATAGGGGTCAATATTAGGAAGAATCAAATTGATGGAATATAACAACACCAAGAAAAATGCATTATTATTCTATTTGTTTTCTTGCTAGGAAAATAGCTAATTCGTTCTTCTGATTTTTAATTTAACTATGATTTGTGGTTTAAAACATTTTCCTTCTCTTGCCCCATAGCAAAAGTGGCTTTTAGATTTTATGAAACTTTTTCTAGATAGACAATGATGATGGGTAAAATGGTAGCATACAAATTATATAGCACTTTAAATTGAAATGAAATTTATAATACGGCAACAAATAGTTTGATTACAGAGCGACTTGCCCTTGCCAATTTATTTTACAAGTGAATCATAAATTTGCCAGTACATGCTCTATAGCAGTGACTAAAAATAATTTAACTTCCATTTCCAATATATGCAATATAGTAATTCTTATTGCCTCCATCTGAATATGATAAGTTAGGCACCAAACTTTTGTTTGGCATTGTTGGCCTCATAAATGCATTTGTGATTAAACTATTACACAAAGCCTATGAAATATGTTCTATGTATGTAAGGTCAAATACCTATTCTTTAGACTAACAGATCCCCCCACCCTTAGAAGTGAGGATGGCAAGGTTTTGTCTCACTGACTCTGGACATGTTTATCACAGTCCTTGGGAAATACATCATGCTTATCAAGCAGAATGTGTCAATGATTGTGAGAGTGATTCAGGATCATGTAACATCTTGTCCAAAATCGACTCACAGCATGCACCACACAAAACAACAACAATAATAACAACAATAAAATGTCATTATTTTCCTCAACTATTATTGAAACAATGTATGAATATGGATCTGGTCAATACTGAGTAAGAAGGAGTGAGTATGATCATTTTCTCCTGGACCCTACCAGCCTCATTTCTGATCTCCATACGTATCTTCCCTGTCCAACTGGCTGATGCAGTTTTACTGAGCTATGTGCTACATTCAGCACAAACTTGAAAGCCAAGAATTGGACTGAGCCCAGCATGTACCCAGCTAAATCCCTGAATGTTGATGCACAGAGCACAGAAACTAAAATCCACTATCCCTGAGTTTTCCTACCCCAAGTGCTATCCTATAAAGGATTTCTGAGGGTGTAAACTTTTATGTACACAGAGAATTTCATCTTTGTCCCAGGGAGTGGCTGGTGATTCAAAATGCCAGTCTTGTTTTGGGAGGTCCGGCCTTACCTATTAAGCCACCAGAGGATATAAATGAATTAAAGATAAAACACAACATATGGAAAGTGACTTTTAAAATATGAAAGGCTCCAGATCACTATATTGACAATGTTAGACCTAATCTGAGAACATTAAAAAATCATTTTATTGGTGACTTATATAACTCTTATCATGATCAGTACATATATCAATTGTACTCAGACCACATTTGCACATCTGTTGTCTGGGCACATTTTTAATAGTACCCACCAGTAACAATGGAAGGCAAAGACTCTCAGCTGTCTTCAGGAGCAGCTTTTATCTCAATCATTGCAGTAGAGATTTTTATGTGTTTTACCTGAATATGACTTGAACACAGGTCTGAAAGAACTGGGTGTACAGGAAAATCAACTGAGAAGATATTTGTGATAACATATTTGGAAAAATCCCTGTTAAATGATTAAATTAAAAAATAAAAATAAATAAAAGTAATAAAAGTAATAAGACTCTAAAGAAATTCAAAAACCTAAGGAAGTGATAGTCTCAACTTGGACTGCATGACACATGAAACAGTGGAGAGATACTGTATTTTCCTGTACAAAAAATTTTTCTCTATGCTTCGCTGTAAGAGGAAAAAGGTGCCTGTGGGAGTGGGGGTTATGGAAAAGGTGGTTTAATGTGTTAGTGTGCAATTGCTGCCTAAAACATCGACATAAGTAGTTTTTCAAAAGTCATATGACAACTTTTAATATAATGGGCCATAAATTCTGCAGTCTCTAGTCTGTGTATCAGAAGGTATTTGAGAGACATAGTTTTGAGGGAGAGGAACTTACCTTGATAGTGATAACTCAGCTGTGAGGTAAGAATCAGTTCCTTTCAGTTACAGATCCTAAACTCAGGTAAGATTCTCAATGCTTTGCTGACGATTGCTGGGGATGGGGGTGGGGTGCAAATTTCAGTTGCTTCAGGCTGCCTGCAAACCTTCCAATGTAGTACTTGCGCAGTCTTTGTTAATGTTGCTAATGTTCTGTATTGTATTACTTCGGGTTCTAATATTCATTGCAATGGTTACATAAATCTGCAGACAAAAGTCATGATTAAATGATTGAAGAATGTTAGCAGGTGATAATGCCAGTGAGAAATGCTCAGGATAGGTGTTCATCAGGACAGGTAATAAAGTTACTTCAGGTGTGCTAATTAAATGTTCAAAGGGACATACCACTCCATTGTAAGCTTCAGTCCAAAGGTATTCAACTCAAGTTTGGTGAGTCAGCCATCCCAATTCCATGAATTTAAGTGCCCAGGGACACTGTGCTCCATTAAGCCTCAGCCTGAATTCACTCAGCTCCATTTCCAGGGGTCAGCAAGCATAACATTTTCCAATTACATGCCCAGAAGCACCACACTCTGCAAGCCAGCCTCCTGCACCAAATCTCTCAGCTTTACTTGCACAATGGGTTGGGATGTCCATAAATGAGTTCAATGCCCTGGTTCTTGAGGAGCAGCTGCTCTTCAGATGTTATAGCTGTCTTCGGGATTTAAGAGCTTCACTCCACAGGGATCTTGAGTTCACAAGACTTAGGCCACTTCTGCCTCTTACTGATAATTAGATAGATTCCTTCTTCTGCTTCTCAGAGGGCTCATTTTTAAGGCAACAGAATGACATTCCAGGGAATCCTGTTCACCATTACTCAAAGGTGAAGCTTCTCAATAGCTTTCCCCTCTTATGACCAAATCCATGCAGGTAAAGGTCCTTTGATGGGGCCTTTTGGTGAATATGGGAATTAAGAGATTATGATTAGAATAGCCATCTTAAGTAATTCACCGCTGATGCAGTATGCTGCATCTTCAAGGGTGATTAGAGATTGCGTCTTGCTGATGATCCATCTCAGGGCGTCTGAATATTTCTGCTTCCCCTCTTTATGATCTAGATTCAGATTTAAAGGACTCCCTTGATAAATGTCAGATTCATTCAGATAAGCTATTTTTTTGGGGAGGGGGGCATCGCTGTCTTCTGGTGGCAGTGGGAGGCCCAGTCTTGCTCCTGGAGAGCTGCTGCTGGATTTGAACCGCCAGCCCTGTGGGTCATAATCCCTCACTCAACCACTATGCCACCGGGGCTCAGTCCCCAGATAATCTGTTTCATGCTAATGGTTTGATATCTTAATTATACATGCACTATATTCCTTCTCCAAGGTTAGGTTAAATATCTGGGACAATGTGGGTGTGTTAACAAAATAAAGCAACCACCTTGCTGGCATGTTGATGCTATCTAATATAGAGCAAGCCCAGAGGGTTTGCATGGCTTCAATCTTTACAGAAGCAGACAGCCATATTTGTCTCCCAAGGATCGAGGAGCAGTTTCCAGCTGCCAGCCTTTCATCATGCAGGAAACTCTTTTAACCAGTGCACCACCACTGGTTGTGTAAGTCAGAGGTGAAGTTTCAAGTCCCAAAATGAACTCTGAAGAATGTTAGATTTCTCAAGGGGGGAGGGTGGTGGTGGTGGAAATAACTTGGTTCTTAACATTGCATGAAAAACACATTCAAGCAGAAGCCTGGTTTGTAATCCGAATAGGTTTTTATGCATGCTAGAAGGAGTGTCAGGTTTTACACTTAACTGAACACAGACACCCTCATGGAAATGTACACCTACACACTGCAACTGGAAGCCAGAGAGAGAGAGAGAGAGAGAGAGAGAGAGAGAGAGAGAGAGAGAGAGAGAGAGAGAGACCAAAACACAGCTGAACAACTGGGGAAAAAAAGAGTGATGGTATCCAGGTTCTGACTCTTTTTATGGTCTTCTGCAGTGAGGCATGGTTGACTGCACTGGTTGACCCCATTGGTTGTATTAGGCCTATAGGACCTACATTGGGCCAATCTAGGTGTACTATCACTTAGTGTATCACCCCTCCCCTGACTCAGGGCCTGAATTGGTGCTTGCCCTTGAGCCTGTAGTGGCTTTCAATTCCTGTAGCAGGGGAGGTCTTGCATGCCTACCAAGACCACATGCAGCATTCAAAACTAGTTTTTGTTAGGTTTATTTCCATTTATGACTACCGCTTGCATGTCAGACGAATGTTTTATAAAGTTTCCATTGACTCATTTTTTCCAGGCTCTTCTGAGGTACTGTTGGAGAAATTCAAACCTTATCCTTTAATTTAACAGCTTAGTAAGTTAACCTCTTGAACCACAGAATTATTGGAAGCTAGAGAAAATATAGATTCTTATTTTCATAGGCTCAATTGTGAAGCTTGAAGCACATCTGTGATCTACTTTTGCAAAAGTTAACTCTTCATTCCCCATAATAAAATTTTCCTAATTTTGTAACCTATTAAATGTTTCTTTTACATCTAAAATTTCCTTCCCCAAATTTATTTTACCTTTTGGTAAACAATTTCAAATTCCTTGTGAAAAGGAACTGAAGAATGAATAAACTTGTTTTAAAGTTTAACAAGTTTAAACAAACAAACTTGTTTAAAGTTAAAGAATTCCTTGTCTAGGATTCTATGTTTAAAAGGTATGTATGTATCTGTTTGTGTATATATATCTATATGTCTATATAGATATATATATATAAAATGCATTTTCTTAGTGAAACATAAGTCATACAAAGAATGTTGGAAGGAATATTAGGTAGACTCTCTTAGATAAAAAATAAATACATAATACATACTTAGCAAAGATAACAGACTATTCTTCTCTCTCAAAGCTCTTTGAGAGTAAGATAGATAAACACCTAATGGTATTATTTAGGAATTGGAGACTTTCCTGAACAGGACTGTAATACAAGCCAAATCTATTTCTATAGTTCTAGAATTCCATTAAAATCAATATTTAACTGCTGCATACCAATAATCACAGTGGCTAGAGAACCTAGTGCATTGGAGTATTCCAAAGTAAATATGCAGTAGCTTTGCAGAGTCTACATGTTATGTGAATGCCACCAGAATACAAATGAAATAAGCAAGGTCTTTTAAACATGTGTTTTATACCTTTCAAGGATTGGGCACAGAAGCACTCTTTGTAGGCCCTTGGAATATTCATTTATTTTAGACAACATCCAAATTGTATTCCAGTTTATAGTGTCTTTCTCAATTTAAAAATCACAAAACTGCATGCCTCAGTAGCACAGCGCTATTGAAATGAGATACTATGGAGTTTCAAGTTGAAGGAGAGTCTGTGATTGATGGGTGTGCAAAGCATCATCTTTCCATAATGCTCAATCTTTCTTCACTTGAGAGAAGGATCTTTTCAGCAAGCTTTATGCTTTGCTAGTCACTTTCAAAAATAAGTCAAAAAATGAATTCACAATTTCTAAAAGCAATCAAACATGTAAAAACATAAACAAAAGACAGAAAAAATTCACAACTTTTCCCAACATCAGTACAAACTGACAATGTAAGACACTTCTAACAAATAGATTTCATCAGAAGGTCTGTGTGTGTGTGTGTGTGTGTGTGTGTGCTGGTATATGCATGGAAGAGAGAGAATAATATTTCTGTGTGTTTACAAATGAGGTAAATACTAAGAGGATATCCCAATTGTATAACTTTTTGACTAAGCCATTTTTCAAAATTATTATTTTATTATGTGAGTGATGTATTGCTTTTCTTGGGAAGACGGATTTTGGAATTAGAAAAAAAAATAGAACGTGATATGGTATTTGACACTATTCACATTTCTTTGTAGAGCTAAGTTGAAGAAAAAAGGATAATCCTGGTATCTCTTCCCTTTATAAGTATAAATAATTTAGAGTGTGTTTGTTCTCTTGGTTAAAAATTGAATTTTGAGAATTACTCATTACTTATGTATATTTGAAAGAATATAATCACTGACCATACAAATTCCAGAATGTAACAATGGGATGAATCAAACCCAGGAAATTTCCTTTCACATCTTCCTTTTATGCTTGATAATTACAGGACAAGTGTAAAGATAGAACAAACCACATATCAACATTGTTTATTCTAAAGTTGTTTTTGACACTTAGAATTATTTAAATATATAGTGAGTATGTACGTGTGTGGAAAACCGAAGAACTTATCTTTTGAGCTAGGGAATCAGGATGACTATCAATTGTCCCTCGCCATATGATCTTCAGTAATTTATGGAATCTCAGTTTCTTTGTATCAACTGTGGCCAGGGATGAACCACAGGGTTTGTGAGGAATACCTTCAAATAGGCAATGTTCTTGTGTGATAGGTTGGGCTCATACTAGAAGATTAACAGTGCAAACCTATGGCCATTTTTCAGTGCTCTGGAAAATCCCTAAAGAATCATAAAGTACTGTGCTCTACAGGGTCAATCAGGATAGGGATTGGCAGGATGACAATGACTTTGGATTTTTTTTATGTCCTTTAATAGACAATCATTATAAATGAATGTATCAAAGAAACTTCTTGACCCTCAGGGGCTTACATTATAATTGATTATGATAAATGCAATGCCCCCAGTGAAACTTTGGAGGTATTGGGCAGCTAACTGAAAGATCAGCTGTTCAAATCCACTAAAGCTCCTGGGGGGAACACAGGCTCCCTATCCCTGTAAGGTTTATCATCTTGAAAACATGCACGGCTGTGGTGAATCAGAATCAACCTGATGCCATTGGGTTTGGCTTTTGAGATAGCATGGATGTAGTACTGGGTCAGGCATGTAATGATTAATAATGTGCATTATGGTTATCAATTTTCAATTAATACATAAATAGAAAATACTATTATACTGTGAAAAAATATCCTGGTGAGAAAGATAATTCTTTTTTTTCCACACAAAACAAACTCTTTGAAACTTTGTTTTCACCTTCAAGTTCAAACTTCTGAAAATCCATGAGTTGTGTAACAAGTGAGTTACACAAGATAAGGAGTATGGACTGCAGATAATAAATAGGAATGAAAATCAGCTTCATATTCTCTCTCTCTCACTCTCCTCTTTTACTTTTCCTCCCTCTCCCTTAATCTTTCTTTCTCTCTTAGCCTAAAAAATCCTTCAAAACATTGGAGGACATGTTCATCAATTTTAGGAGAATAAACTTGTCCCATTTCATGTAACAAGGAGGTTAACACTTGTTCATTTTTTGTCCTAAGAAAGGCAACAAAGAAGATATGGGTGCTACAGCAAAGTGGGGTAAAGCAATTAGAGAGTGTCTGCTCATAAGAGAAGTGACTGTACTATCTTGGATCATAAAGTTTTCTTTCCAAACAAGCAGCTATATAAGTGAGAGGTCAACTAACTCCTTGTGGAATAAACATACCAACATCAGTGACCCAACGATTATAAATCATATATTCCAAAGCTGAAGAAGGAAACAGTTGTCAGCAGGGGATGGCAGGATTTTATTCCCAAATTCCAATGGTCTATGCTGTGATTCACCAAGAAAGATCTGCCAGACTCCACACTGTATCTTTATTGACAACTGACACCTCTGGCATCATTGCGTCAGCTGGATCATATGATCCCAGTAGCAAAACAGCTTGCACGGCAGCCTGAACCTGTTGCAGAGCCTTTTCTTGTTCTGGGACCCACTCAAAATTGGAGGCCTTTCGTGTCACTTGATAAATAGGTTGAAGCTGAACACCCAAGTGAGGGATAGGTTGCCTCCAAAATCGGAAGATTTCCACTAAGCATTCTCTCTCTTGTTTCATTGTTGGGGGGTAGGGTGGATGGGGGCAGATGCAATAACTTATTCTTCAAGTTGGTAGCAATATCTCAACATAACCTACTCCACACACCCCTAGAAATTTTAATGAGGTGGAGGGTGCCTGAATCTTTGTTGGGTTAATTTCCCAACTTCGTGAAATCTAGATGAGATCTAGAGTCTTTGATATATCCTCCTTAGTGGGTCCAAACAGCATAATGTCATCTTTATAATGGAGTAGTGTGACGTTTTGTGGAATTGACAGGTGATCAATGTCCCTTCTATCTAAATTATGGCACGAAGAGGAAGAGTTGATATACTCCTGGGGGCGTAGTTGTGGAAGTGTATTGTTGTCCCTGGCAGCTGAAGACAAACTGCTTCTGGTGATCCTTCAAGACTGGTCTTGCAAAGAAGGCATTGGCCAGATCAATTGCTTCATACCAAGTACGAGCAGAAGTATGAATTTGTTCAAGCAATGAAATCACAATTGGAGTCACCATCTGGTTAAGTTCAAGATAATCTGCTGTTATTTTCTAGGATCCATCTGTCTTCTTTCAGGCCAAATAGGTGAGTTAAATCGGGATGTGGTAGGAATCAACACCCCTGTATCTTTCAAGTCTTTGATGATGACATTGATCTCTGCAATCCCTCCAGGAATGTGGTACTGTTTTGGATTCATTATTTTCCTAGGCAATGGCTGTTCTAATGGTGTCTACTTGGCCTTTCCCACCATCATACCCCCTAATCCATATTTCAGAGATCCAATATAAGGTCTCTGCTAGTTACTAAGTATTTTTATTTCAATGATGCATTCTGGAACTGGGGAAATAACTACTGGACCCAGAGTGAGGCATACCTGAGCCAAAACTCCATTGATAACTTGACTTTCATAGGCCCCTCTCTGATTGGTGGGCCTTTGAAACACTTTGGGTCTTCTGGAATTAATGTCATTTCATAGCCAACTTCCAGTAACCCCCCAAAGGTTTGACTATTTCCCCCCAGTGAACAGTCACTCTTGTGAAAGACCACACATTCCTCTGGGAAGGGCTAGAAGAAATACTAAGAGTATAAACCTCAGTAATATAGCAGGGTCCTCCTTCTAAGGGATCCGGCCTTCCCCTCATTCAAGAAGATGTAAGTCTGTAAATGGCTTAGGTCTGGGAATTGATTGAGTGATTGTAACTGTCTACCCTGCTGTTCACCTGATATAGCGCCCTTCTGCCTGAATGGAATAATATTAAGCATCACTTAAATATTTATTAGGCTTCCCATGCATTTCACTCCTAGGGACACCATGGCTAAGTAATCAATGCCATAAGTCCACATGAGACATGTTACTTTGATTACTTTGGAAACCTTGCTGTCGATTATAACCATGTCCACCTAGTCTCTGTTGATTCAGTGCTGACACCTGCCCTTTATCACCACGGGGCCCAATCAGTCCTATTGTGTACAAATGCCAGAGTTTGCTTAGGGCAGTTCCCACTCTTAATTTTGTGCATATAAAATAGTAATTACAAGAGTCTTCAGAAATCCTGGGGCCCACTTCAGGAACTTGTTCCTTATAGTTGTGGTGAAGGGTATGTCCTCAGGACACCCCCTTTTGGGGTCTATGGATGTATTCTGATAGATCCATTTCAACATACCAATTTCCCTAAGCTTTTGGATGCCTTCTTCTACACTGTACCAAGGTAGATCAGATACCTCAAGTTGATCTAATCTAGGCCTTCTGGCAGCCCATGCTTCAGTGAACCAACAAAGTAAGGACTTAGATTCTCTCTTTGCCTCTCTCACTGAGACATTTAAAGATGAATCTGTGCTCAGGGTCCCATATCCAGAAACTCAGACTGGTCTAATATTACATTTCATGCACCAGTATCCCACACCCTCAGTAACCATTGCCAGGGGTATTCTGCTTGCAGGTATTCAAAAGCTTAAGTAGCTCTTTGTGAGTATAGTGTGTTTCTTCTTGGGTCATCATCTCGAACTCGCCTTTAAGAGCTTTCTGAGCCTTAATTTTAGTTACAGGTCTAGGGGAAATAATGGGTCCTTAAGGTGTTCTTAGCACTATCTTGTACAGCATCTCCTCAGGCAATGCTACAGATGGAGCCCCAGATGACATTTCACCTTGAATATGTTGGTTAATCTGCTCAGGTGTAGGTTGTTTTGTTGATAGTGGATTGATACCTTCAGCTGAGAGGGGTAGATCTATTGATAGGCTGGCTCAATTGTTTCTAGGAGCTCATTAAGCTCCTTTTCTGGATCATTAGCACATAAGTTCCCATCCTATGTCTCAGGGTTCCAAATTTTTTTTCTATCAATGTCCTCATTTTGGTATCAGACACTGTTCTAGATCTGCCATTCAGCTGACATTGTAATTCAGCCCTTGCATAATGAGACTCTGGACCTGTTTGTCAGCAATGTCGGCTCTGTTATTAGAGGTGAGAAGGCTCTCCTTTGCAGCAGAGGCAGAACTTTTAGATCTGTAAATCAGCACTTGAGGCCCACTTCTGTGACTCTGAGATCATCTCTCTCCTTAGTCATACTTCTCATTGTAAGGAGGACCAGCCAAACAACTTCTGTATACTTGTCTTCTTGACAAAACTGCTGGAAAATACCAAACATGTGATCACCCAGAGTCTCTCCTTTAACCAGCACTCCATCTACCAGTGGTGGTACTTCAGATATTAGCATTGCTATTTCACAACATAGATCAGTAAGAGTAGAAGAATTATCCATGCCTTTAGTGTAGAAATAGCATCATTAGTGCTGTTAAGACTAATCACACTGGAAAGCTAAGCTAGGAAACACATATTTATGATTTTATTTATCTAGAAGCATTGGTGGTACCACTTTTGTTAGGATTCTCCAGAGAAACAAAACCTGAACACTAATTATATATATCGGTATATGTATATAATGTATATATAAAGTATAATGTGTATATCATGTATATATAAAGATATCTAACATAAGAAATTAACAATTAATTAGTCAATAAAGCAGTATGAATGGTTTGGTGTAACTCAGTTGTGTGAGACAGCTAATACACTGGCAGTCCTTTGAGTCTTGAGGATCACTGGGTAATCCTCTGTAGAGCAATTCAGACTATCTGGCCACAGGTAGCAAACAGTAAGACAAGTCACCAAGAGTCAACCAGGTCCTGGATCAAAAGATGTGTATTCCAGTAGCACGGCAAAGCAGGGCTTGAAGCCTTGAAGGAAACTCAACTTACAGTAACAAAATCCACAGATGGATAAACTTGCAAACTGAGGCACAGAAAAAGCAAGATGGCTGGCTGCACACTGGTCTGAAGATCCAACAGTAAGAGAGAGAAATATGAGGCTCACCAAGCCATTTATAGCTCCACCCTTCAATTGATCTCACATGTGTTCATAGACCATATTGTCACAATAAACCTACCTATCATCATAGGCCATGTTGGCAAAACAAGCCTACTATCTTCTTTGGACATGTTGGCACAACAAACCTAACTATCACATGCTGTTTAGAAAGTAAATCATATTATATCACTCCTGTGCTTAAGTGTTTCCAATGGCATTTTGTTGGATTTAAGATAGAAATCAACCCCCTTACTATGCCACCTTAATCTTTTATATGCCATACTTCTCCTAAAATACCATAACCCTTTTCACTGGCTTCTTCTCCATTAAACTGTCCATTTTATCACCCTGTTGGTTTTCTTCTCCTTCTTTGGGGCATTTTCTTGTTCTAAAGAGTCATGTGGCTAATTCTCCCTCACGATTTTTCAGACCTCAATTCAAATATGACTTCTTCAAAAGGTTTCCCTGACTAGAAGCTATGTTTGATAATCTGGTGTCAATTTGGGACATGGCAGGATTAAGAGTGAATGGGTAAAGTATAATATGTCAATCAGGTCATATCCAATGATGTCTCTTGTATGAGCATGGCCTTTTCCTGAGTGGTAACTCTGGTATTTCCTCCTTGGAGGCTGGAGACCCACACACTCTCTCTGTTCTTTCCCTTGGAGATGCTCTATTAATAAGACTCATAGCATTATGTTGATAGACTCCTGCCTTGGGAACTGGAGAAACCATGTGTAGACCCCTGCCTGGGCTGAGATGCCTAGAACAACATTAGATCCAATATTTTCTACTCGCTGGCCTGTGATTATTCTGTGTTAGGCATCATTGCATGTGCTTCAAGAGTCTGAAGAGAACTTTATAGATTAGTATTGGACATATTGACTAATATTGGATTTATTTATATCTGGACTGGGTTGGGATGCTTTCTGGGGGGGCTTCACTGCCCTCTGGTGGTGGGAGTAGGAGGCCCAACCTTGCTGCTGGATTTGAACCTCCAACCCAGTGGGCCGCAGTTCCGCGTACAATCACTATGGCACCGGGGCTCAGCCCAGAGATGCTTTCTCAATGTAAAATTACCCCTTATGAATGGATTTGTTTCCATAGTCTGCTCAGACTTAAACACTAGAACCCTGACCATGTGTCTTTCACTTTGTCATATTTTGGTAGTTTGTGTATGCCTATGATGTTGGAAGCTATGTCACTGGAGGGTATGCCAGGAGGGTAACACAAATTGAAATGTGTGAGCAAAGCTATTAGACAAAGACCAAACAGTGAAAAAGGTAATCACTGCCAACTTTGGAGGAAATAGACTCTGAACATCTTATACATAGCTTCAAAGTAATGTCAGGTACTCAAAAAGTGGTGAATAGAAGCATAAAATTGCCTGAGACAGTGTGAGAGGATAAGTCTGTTGGTTCCTAGGGAACTCAAAGTGTGACTGAGGGGGAACTACTTTCTAGGAGAGGAGATGACCATGGTAAAATGAATGGAGCAAAGCCTGTGGGAGTGGAACTACTTGGATAACTAACTGGAAGAGATCCATATTTGTACCCATTCAAAGATAAGTGATGAAACTCAATGTTCAAACTATAGAACAATATCAGTGATATTAAACGTAATCAACATTTTTGCTGAAAGTCATTCAACAACAGTTGCAGAAGTACATTGACAGGGAGCTGTCGGAGTTTAAAGCTGTATTTGCAGGTGGTCATGGAACCACGTATACCATTGTTGCTGCTAGATTAATCTTGGCTCAAAGCAGAGACTACCTGATGGATGTTCACATGTGTTTATTGACTATGCCAAGGCATATGATTGTGTGGATAGTAGCAAACTATGGGTAAACTTAAATGCGAATTTCAGGACATTTTTCCATTTTTATGTGAAATTTGTATAAGGATAAAGAGAGAGTTGTGCATTCAGAACAAGGGCATATTGAATGCTTTAAAGTCTTGAAAGGTGTGTATCAGGGTTGTAGTCTGACCACACTTGTTTAATGGGTATGGTAAAAAATCATCAGAGAAGCTGAATTATGCACAAGGAATGTGGCATCAAGATTAGAGGAAGGCTTATTAACAAGCTGAAATGTGCAGATGTAAGAAACTTGCTGGCTGAAAGTGAGAAGGACTTGAAGCACTTGCTGATGAAGATCAAATATCATAGCCTACAGTAAAGATTGCCACCCAATGTCAAGAAAATTGGCATGACTAAGAGGTCACAAAAATGGAAAAATGTTGATACATGGAAACATATTGAAGTTGTCAAAAATTTTGCTTTGCTTAAATCAAAAATCAATGCATATGTAGGCAGCAGATATGTGTGTCAGACAGGGTTCTCTTAGAGAAATAGCAATCAGGACACTAGTGATTCTTTTTATATATATTTATGTATTGAGAAAGGTATATAAGATAAGAAAGACACAGTTAACTATCTATAAAGCAATACAGATTGCTCGGTATTACTCACTTGGGTGAGGCAACTAGAAGACTTGCAGTCCTTCAAATCTTGAGGGCTGCTGAATAGTCCTCTGTAGAGCAATTCAGGCTATCTGGTCACAGGCAGCAAACGACAGAGCAGGTCTCCAATATTCAGCCAGATGACAGTCCAACAGTCCCCAGATCAAGAGATGTATAACCCAGGAGCATGGTGAAGTAGGGCTTGAAGGATCCTCAGCTCACAGCAACACAGTCCACGATTAGGTGTCCCACGAATAGTGTTGCTTAGAGGTCGAGGCACAGGACGAACAAGGTAGCTCTCTGGTCCGAAGATCTGGAAGCAAGAGAGAGGGCGGGACTCGCTGAGCCCTTCCTGTTTCTGCCCTTCAATTCATCCTGCGTGTTCATTGGCTGTGCCATCACAACAGACCCACCAATCTTCTGTGGCCATGTTGACATAGCAAATCTACCCATCACAATCCACCCCTTGCAAACATGGCACCTGTACACAATTTTTTACCCGTATAGAATTTCTAGACATCAATGAAATCAAACTTATACTTAACATCAAACGTCTATCATACATATAAATGAGAACACACTGAGTCCAATTGTAGCTGATATATAATACATGAGCAAAGAAAAGATTCAATAAGCTCATAAACAGAAAATGCATGAACAATCACAAACCTCGCTTCTGCAATTGATCATGTGGTCGTAATTGGTAGGTAGAACTACCTTCTTCTACTATCCATTCTGTATTACCTTTGCCCTCAGTAATCACTTCAGCTGGTTGTGGTTTTTTGCCTGGTAGGGTGACCAAGACCTTAATTCCTGATGGGTCTAGGTCATTAGATGTACTGTCATGATGGGGTTGCTGTAATTTGCCATTAACTTTTATCACAGGGCATGGTAGCACTAAGAGTCGGCCTCTGGGATCTCTTGGATTCCAGATATATTCCTCTTTACCCCCATTATGTAACACCAGTCCAATTTCTTCTTGATAATCTGGATCAATCACACCACTCAGTACAGTGACACCCTTCCTGATCTGTTGATCCAAAGGCATGAGAAGCCCACAGTGGCCAGGGGGCACTCTCGGCTGCCAGTTCAGTGGAATCCATGCTGTGTTTCCAGGTGGGAGAGTTCCTTCCTTTGGGGCCAGGACCTCCAGTCCCAAAGAACATAGGGTTGCCAGGAAGCAAATATGCTGAAAGTGGGTGAATAGAAGTAATTATGAGTGGTGTCACTCCAGTTTCCACCCCTTGGTTCCTGGACCCATGAATCCTGGCCATCAGAGACACAGCACCATATATTGGCTGCTGGTTTAAGGCATATACAGCTTCCTGGAGAACACTGCCCCAGCCTCGCAAGTTGTTGCACGTAGTTTGCGTCGCAGTTGTGTCTTCAGGAGCCCATTCCATCGTTCTATCAAGCCGGTTGCTTCAGGATGATGAGGAACATGATATGACCAGTGGATTCCATGGGCATGGACCCATTGCGACACTGAATTTTCTGTAAAGTGAGTTTCTTGATCTGAAGCAATGCTAGGTGGGATGCCATGCCGGTGGATGAGGCATTCCGTAAGTCCACAAATGGTGGTTTGGGCAGAAGCATTGCGTGCAGGGAAGGCAAATCCATATCCAGAATAGGTGTCTATTCCAGTCAGAACAAAGCGCTGCCCCCTCCAGGATGGGAGTGGTCCTATATTATCAACTTGCCACCAAGTTGCTGGTTGATCTCCCTGGGAATGGTTCCATACCTTGGATTTAACGTCAGTTTCTGCTGCTGGCAAATAGGGCACTCAGTAGTGGCTGTGACCAAGTGAGCCTTGGTGAGTGGAAATTCAAGTTGCTGTGCCCATGC